>OX940980.1:31689300-31824045 GCA_954871275.1 Leptopterna dolabrata
TTGTTGTCCGTGTTTGTTGCCTGTGTTGTAGGATGTTCAGTGGGAGTTTGAGGGGCGATTGAGATCCAGATGTGTTTAGAAAGCGTTGTTTATTGGACGCAAGCTTTCGACTGCCCTCCGACAATCATCTTCAGCAGGTATACAATGGACAATGTACCAGAATTATGTTAAAAAACGTTGCAAAGTCCTTGTCACATGGGTTTATTATTCTGTCTGACATACCTTCAGAAATGTTGCTGTTCATTTATTGTTTCTTTCATGCGCAATAATTGAAATAGTTATTTTAGATGGTTTCCACCAATTTTGGCCCCAAAAAACACGACCTAGGCTCCCCCTTTTTTTAAATATTATCTTTGATCATTGATAGTGCCACTTAACTGTCTTGATTCACCTGTTGATACTACTTCGGATGTTATTATACAAATTTATGGTGATTTCAGACAATTTCCCAGGTTTTTGACTAATAAAAAATGAATTTCGGGAGCTTAAACTTCGTTGCAACCTCAATTCTTCACTCTGGTCGAAATTCTCTTCATATTCGGTTTTCTCGCACGAAAAAAAAACATGACAGGGCCAAATGGAGCCTGTGTGCGAAAGAACGAATTTTTTAGACCGAAATTGGAGTAGATATGCATAATACGGCGGACGGACATTGCATTTTTGGAATCTACGCATGTTGAAACGTAAATGAAAAAATTTTGAGGGGGTGTTATAACATTTGTTTGCTGAGTGGAATACATTGGTGTATTATTCACAGAATAATAAAACAAAATTATATGTAGCAAGTGAGATCTTGTTAGGTAATCTTTGGCTTCTGTTACTTATCTTAACAGAGCGAGAGTGAATTAGTGGGTCAGTGACTAATCTGTACTATCAATTTGGTGATTCTGTTCCATCACGGAAAAATGGCTTGGCGGATTTTTATGAGGTTTTTCACAAAATGCTCGGAGTTGGCCGGGGAAGGTTTATACAGCCGGTCCTATCCTTTAAAGCGGCCATCCCTAGGAACGGCGTCTTGGCAAACTTTTTCGGTTGATAGGTCATTGTGTTTTTGTAAACTGAAGGTTTTTCCCTCCAGTTAATTTAATTTCGCTTGCTTCCTCCGCCGTGAGGGGGGGGGGAGGGGGTAATATAGGTAATATGGCTATTGTATTATTGGTTTATTATTTTCAATAATGAACCTTTGGAATCGAGCATGAAAATTTTTTAAAGCCCCCCCCCCCCTTAAAATTTTATGGTTTACGTTTCGAGGTATGTAGAATCCGAAAATGCAATAAAAAAATTTCGTCTGTCCGCCGTAAGCCGTACTTAGCATTTTTCTTTGTTACCATGAACCAAAATTGATGAAATTGGTTTATAGGTTCCATTCGGCGCCTAGGTGGTCCTCGAAGCTCGCCGTTACTGTCAGTCATCTCTAAGGGTTGAAATTTGCGTTGAGAGTTGAATATGGGTTGAAATTTTCAGAACGCCGTAGCTCGAAAACTTCCATTAGAAGGGTAGGTATGGTTTTTTTAACGTTTTTAAATTGATCTTGAACTAAATAATTTTTTGAGACCTCCCGGAGCAATTGAGACGACTAGCCCTTCGTTTGCACCGAAAAGCTTCGTCAACATGATCGTGAATCAAACTGTATAAATCCCGCCCAGATATCATCGCTAGGGAGCTTGTGATTATAATCAATACAGCCATCCGTATGAAGTCGAGTTGGTTATTCTGTGATATTATTTCATTTGAAATATGATGGATCTTTTGGATTTTGTTCATAGGTACTATCGTAACTTGAACAAACGTTGGAGTAGGTATCATTGATGGGTAAATTATCACACAACGGTTTATTATACTGCCTACGCAGAAGGGGCATGTGTACAGGTAAATTATTACACAACGGTTTATTATTTACCTTATGCTTCATGAATAACTGCAAATAATTAATGATCGAATTATTGAATCCCGCGCATCTGTATGAAACTTTGATTCCCGAGTCGGCTCCAGTACTCGATTTATGGCTTTCCTGGAGGGAGTAAGAGGGTAGTGATCTACGCGAAGGGGCATCTATACAGGTAAGTAATAAACCCTTGTGTAATAATTTGCAGCGTTTTTCGTATGGTTTCCTCTTCGAACCGGATTGCAACTTAGACAGCAAAAGGTGAAGGAAAAATAATTGAAACTCACCAGAAATAAGTTGTAGAACACAAGGTAACGCAACCTTATGGCGAACAACAGTTTAGGACCTGATAAGATTGTTACCTTGTCTTCTACAACTTATTTCTGGTGGGTTTTACTTATTTTTGCTTCAAATTTTGGCTCTCCAATTTGTAATTCTGTTAGAATAGGAAACCATAATAAAATAATACAATAGCCATGTTACCTATATTAGTCACTCCTATCCCACTAATTCACTCTCGCTTTGTTGAGATAAGCAACAAGCCGAAAATTACCTACCTAGATCTCACTTGCTATAGTTTTTAACATAATTCTTGGTACATTGTCCATTGTACACCTGAAGATGATTGTCGGAGGGCAGTCGAAAGCTTGTGTTCAATAAACAACGCTTTCTAAACACATCCGTATCTCAATCGCCCCTCAAACTCCCATTGGATATTGAAAAGAAGATCCGTAGAACATTAATATTTAAACATTTTCTAGGATATTTCGAAAGAGAGGATTTTTTCGAAACAATCCGGGCGATTGGGGAAATTAAGAAGCAAAATTCCTCGTATTGACGAGGTTTGAAAGATGAGCTAAATATATTATGGAACACTTGGAGGCTATTGGACCAGATTAAAGAAAGATGGTTTGTTTGGACCATTGGGTTTTTGGATTCGGGCGATTCAAGTTTCCGCCTTTGCGCTTGCGCAGTCTCTACTGCTGACCCCACTGCGACGAAATGTATATGGGACTAGGTAGGACCTAACCCCGAACTAACGTCGACATTTGAGCCACAACAAACTTTTTGAAGTCAGCGACGAATTTTAACTAAAAACTCTACAAACATCCTTCACATTGTATCCCCTGATTTCATGTCCCCCCGCCCTTCTTTTTTTGCAAATTTTTAAAGAAAACTGTTCAATCGGCCCAAAAATATCAATTTTTGAAATTTTTTAATAAGCAAATCCGTTTCAGAGTATCCTGAATTCATCCTTTGAAATTTGTATATATAGATATATATATGTATATACCTGTGTATATAGGTATTTGCTAGTGTCACTGCTGATACGCTATAGGACCTTCGGTACATGAATTGCCAAACAAAAGGATGAGTTCGAAGAGTTGCAATTTTCATAAATTCTATCTAAGGGGGTCAAATTTGAGCTTTTTGGGCCAAAAATCGGCAAAAACCGCCAACAATTTATATAAAACCACTGAACGTGGCATGGGAAGGGTGAGTGAAGACAGAAACATACCATTTCAGTTGTTTTTCTTACGGAGTAGGGGGTCACATTTGGAATTTCGGGGATGCAAAATTGGTATTAAGGGCAAAAATCAATATTAATTCTCCTGACGTAGTGTGGGATGGTGATTCACGAAGGGGAGGAACTATTTCGATGATGAAAATATTTTTCTCAAAAAATATTTGGTCAAAGTTTACTTTATAACGGTAAAAAATCGATAAAAATGGCTAAAATTACGAGAAAAAAATATTTTTACGAAGCGTGGTATAATAGCACGAGTATTTCTTTGAAAATTCGCTCTTATAGCCATGCTTCATGACTGGAACTTTTTTTTTTTTAAACCCATTTTACTTAAAAATTGGCGCCGACTTGGCCTCAATTGGTTGAGGCCCTCAACATTTTGTTCTACTTGTGGCTTTGAATGAATTACGTTTTTTCAGCATTAAAAAAAATTATTTTTACTTTTTAGTTTTACCTGTAGCTACGGCTTTCTTCGTCTTTTTTTAAAACAATTTGTTGTTGTTAATTATTCGCTCATACGTGTATGCTGCAACTGGCACTTTTTATACTTATTTCTTTTAGATTCTTTTGTTAAAAAAAAAAAAAAAAGAAGTGGTTGGTGGGTAGTACGGAAAATGATTAAGTGCAAGTGGTTTGAATTTTCCCTTTGAAGGTTAACATATCTGGAATATATTTAACAGAGCATTAATTTGTGGGGAGGCTAAAAAAATGGGAAGTTTTTATCTTGACACATTAAATATTAATGCGGGTAAAATCAGTGCAGGGCCTCGGGCAGAGGGTGGGGGGTTGGCTAGGATACGAGAAGGGGGCCATAGTTGGGTCGCCGTGACGTGGCGCCCGCCCATTGGCCGGCTGCGGGTTCGCCTCGTCGGGGTCCGCCGCGTTTCGGCGTCGGCGGTGGGAGGAAAAGTGGGCGGAGCCGACGCTCCCGCCGCCCCGACCGCCCGACAGTCCCGTGCCGGTCGCCGTCGGAGTGAGAAGTGTCGATCGGGTCGTTGCGAACGAACGGGGGAAGGAAAGAAACCGAAAAAGGAGACTCGAAGGGGGTTAAACGGTTCCAGCCATAGTAAACGGCAATTCAGGGGAGTTTAACCGCCCGCGGGGGCCCCGTTTGTAGGTGTTTTTCGAGTGACTCATGACCGCCGACGGCTGCGGAAACTGCGGCGAATAGTTTTCTCCGTCCCTTTTCCCCCACCTTTTCGAATCCTTTTAGGACCCCCCCCCCCCCCCACCTGAGTGCCTCCTGAAATCTGGATTACCTGAACGTGAGCGGAGCGGGGGGGGTGTCTGAGCTGCAGATACACCCCCCGGCCCCCCACATCTCCCAACTGGGCACCGTCTACGCGACCAAAAGGAGGCGACGCAATGGAAAAAGGCCAGTTATATATAAAAAATACTATATATATATGTATAGTTTTACCTACATAAAATAATGGTTATATAATATATAATATATAAAATAATATTTGTGTATCAGTACCTATAGCTTTTCCAAATCAAATTCTACATTTTCCAAATCAAATTCTACATTTTTCAAATCAAATTTAACATTTTGCAAACCAAATTGAACATTTTCCAACACAAATTCAACATTTTCCAACCCAAGTCCAACATTTTCCAAATCAAATTCAACATTGATGTTGGGGGAAAAAGTCCATTGGTACTGATGAAGAGCCCTAAGAATATAATAATAAGAAAATATTTTCAAAGAAATTATCGTGCTAGTGTGTGGTGATATAGCGTAAACCATACCGCTTTTTGGAAAATTATATAATTATTTCGTGATTTAGCCATTTTTACCGATTTTTTATCCCTATAAAGTCTAATTTGGCCTTTTTTTTTTTGTTTAATGAAAATATTTTTCCGATCGAAATAGCCTCTCTTTCTGTCGTGAATCACCATCCCACACAACGTCGGGTAAATGAATATTACTTTTAGCCCTTAATACCAATTTTTGGCCCCCAAAAAATCCAAATTTGACCCCCGCTCTGTAAGAAAAACAACTAAAATAGCATATTTCTCTCTTTATCCTCCTACACCACTTTCAGTGATTTTATGTAAACTGTTAGCGGCTTTAGCAGTTTTTACCGATTTTTGACCCCTAAAAACTCATGTGTGACCCCCTTGGAATTTTTGAACATTGCGGCGAAATTTGGAATTTTTATCATGTACCTACCCAAGGTCAGACATCGTCTGGAGGGAATGAATATAATAGGTGAACCTAGATTTTTGAATTGAACACACGAATGTTTTTTAAATATAAGTTTTTTAAATCTGGGGATGAATTCAGGTGCTCTGAAATGGATTTGCCTTAAAAAAGTCAAAAATTAGTTTTCTGAAAATTACGGACCCATTGCAGTTCATTTTCTTTGAAAATTCGCTAGAAGATGATATAGCCAGAAACCTGTATAAGTTTAATTATGGAAAATTGAAAATAATATTGGGATTTAACAAGTAGGTATGGTAGGTTGTTTAGTCAATAAAAGGATTGCGTGTTTCATGTTTCAACCGATACATTTTTAAGATGTTCATCTAATATTAGGTGGGTTTTCCAATTCTTGATTGATCAGCATTTTTATGACAAATTCTTCGAATTAATATATTATTACTTTTAGGTATTAGGCATAGTTATTAGTGGAATAGCAGTCGTTCTCGACAAATAACCTACCTATAACTCCTTCGACGATTAAATTTGTAATAATATGGTTGGTATTAGGTATTATTATTGCATTTAAATCGAAGTATTGTGATCGTATTGTTATATGGTCAGTCTTTCTCTTGAAGAGAACAGTGGAAGAAGGATTTACAAATGAAATAGTGGCTTTCAGTATGAAATCGCTATTCCATACCACTTTTTGTAAAGGTGTACATCAATTTCATCGTGATTTCACTATTTTTACCGATTTTTGACCCTTCTCAAGTCAACTTTGACTGACTCTTTATTGAGAAAAATATTTTAATAATCGACATAGCCCCTCTTTCTGTCGTGAATCACCGTCCCGCACAACGTCAGGTGAATTAATATTGATTTCAGACAGTTTAAGCACTTGATACCAATTTTTCATCCCACAAAAATCCATATTCGACCTCTGTTCTGAGTGAAAAGTAACTGAAATGGTATTTTTCTGTCTTTACTCACCCTTCCATACCACTTTCAGTGATTTTATACCAACTGTTAGCGACTTTAGCAGTTTTGACCGATTTTTGACTCCTAAAAACTCAAATTTGACCCTCTTAGAATGTTTAAAATTGCCCATCTTCGAACTCTTTTATTTGTTTGGCAGTACAGACATTTTGGCGAAATTCGGAATTTTTTATCACGTAAATAAATACATAATAAAGGAATACATATAAATTTTTGTTAAAATCAGGGGATGAATTCAGGATGCTGTGAAACTATATGAGTTGCCTTTTTAAAAAATGTCAAAAATTCATGTGTGAAAAATGTTCACCCTTTGTAGTAGCTTCATTTTTCTTTGAAAATTCGCTAAAAGAAAAGAAGTAGCATTACAAAATAGGCATTAGGTATAGTTTATTTCTTATGGTGCTCAAGTCCGTTTTAATGTAATGGTAAACCAGCAAAAGTAGAATTGTACCTATTCATAACTTAGGGGTGCAGTCGCTAGATGTTATTGCAATACCACCCTGGGTAATAATATCTTGTAACAAATGGTCCCGCTACATCTCTCACTACTGATTTCCTTTTAGAAAAGGCATTTTCGGCAGAATTCAGCATAGGGGAATAAGGTGGTAGGAACATCAAGTTCATTTGGAAAACGTTGAATTCGATTTGGAAAACCTATATATATCAGCAGTGGGCGAGAGATAACCCTAAACCCCTTTTTTGTGTTGCCAAAATAAGGTTTTTCTGCCCCCAATGGACTCGTTACGGGGTTTTCTGGCATTTCTAGCGCTCATTGCGGTGAAAAGTAAACCAAATATTTAGTTTTTCCACATCTCCAAAGGTGGAACCAAACTGTTGGATATTCCAAGCAAGAAGTTATGAGTGCAGTTGTCTCCAGGCCCCGATTTACAAACGGGGCAACTGGGTATCAGCCCAGAGCGCCAGTGCATTAGCCAGAGAATTTGACGTGTGAAAAATAGGCAAAATTGAACAAAAAAGGAAGAAGAAAATTGAAAAAAAGGAAAAAATCTTTTCTGTAATTTGAAAGATTGCTGCTACGTGTAGAGATCTCCAAATGCCGTGTCAGGCACTGAACTGGTCATAAATTTCGTAGCAAGTTTGATTCAAATCAATATTCCTATTAGGTACGTGACTTACAGTTTTTGCGGTTAAAATATAATTCATTTTTTCTCTGCATATTTTTAAAAACAATTTGTACTTATACTTCATTTATATTTTAGTTTCATACTTGATTCGTACCAACAAAACTTGTTCGATTTTCTAGGAGGTTTTAGCGTTTAAAATAAATAAAAATAGGTATGTCTTAAATAACTTCCATGTCTTTCATTTCGACAACCCGCATGGAACAAACTAGTTCGACTGCAATTTTTTTTTTTAATTTTTTTTCTATTCTTTTAAAAAAACGCTGCAAATCCCTGCACAACGGTTTATTATTTTGTACAGAATACCCTTCTGTTACAGATCACAGCTCTATGTATAGATAACCCGTCTGTATAATATAATATGTACTAGTCTAACATATTATGTAGATCGCAGACCCTCCGTAGGTTAGTACCTAACCCCGTACTCGTTACTAGGTACCTACCTAAATCACGAGTTGAATGTTGCTAAAATAATTCAGTCGATGACAAGCAGTAACTAAAACGGCAAAAAGAAACGCAAATAATGAAGTTCTGAAGGCAAATTGTTGATATGGAGTGAAATGGATGCCCCTTCTACGTAGATCACTGTTTTCTGTGGTCAATACCTACCTTCGTGGTCATGTATAATGAACCGTTGTGTAATAACTTGCCCATCAATAATACTTCAGCGGTTGTTCAAGTTGCAAAAGTACCGATCAACAAAATCCAGCCCCTTCTTGGTAGATGAACCGTTGCGTAATAATTTACCGTTGTGTAATAATTTACCGTTGTGAAATAATTTACTGTTATGTAACAATTTACCGTTGTGTAATAATAGTAATTTACCGCTGTGTAATAATTTGCCGTTGTGTAATAATTTACCATTGTGTAATTATTTACCCATCAACAATACTTCAACGTTTGTTCACGTTACAAAAGTACCGATCAACAAAATCCAGCCCCTTCTTGGTAGATGAATCGTTGTGTAATAATTTACCGTTGTGTAATAATTTACCCATAAATAATACTTCAACGTTTGTTCAAGTTTCAGAAGTACCTACCAACAAAATTCAATAGTCCATCAATTGTCAAATGAAATAATATCGCAGAACAAACAACTCGACTTCATACGGCCATCCTTGATTATAATCAGATGCTCCGTAGTTATGATATCCGGGCCGGATTTATACCGTTTGATTCACGATCGTGTTGACGAAGCTTTTTGGTGCTCACGAACGGCTGGACGTACGATGATCCGGGTGGTCTCAAAAAATTGTTTAGCTCATGACAAATTTAATAACGTAAAAAAAACCATACCCTTCTATCGGTAGTTTTCGAGCTACGGCGTTCTGAAAATTTCAACCCCTATTTTTAACCCCTTAGAGATGACTGACAGTAACGTCGAGCTTCGAGGACCAACTAGACCCCGAACGGAACCTATAACCCGAATTTCATCAATTTTTTTATTATCATCATGGTAACTAAGAAAAGTGGCCAGTACGGTGTACGGCGGACAGACAGAAATTTTTTTATTGCAGTTTTGGATTCTACATACCTTGAAACGTAAACCATCAAATTTTGAGGGGGGGGTTAGAATTTTTTTTTCATGCTCGATTCCAACGGTTCATTATTGAAAATAATGAACCAAAATGAAATATTTGTTATCATAGAGTACTGCCATGGGCAGAGTCAATCGGAAACGTTGGAAATACTATTAGCTACTGCAGTGTGCTTGAAAATATTAGGCCTAAAACCGAATACTTTCGGAAATTATATTTAGAACTTGTTTAACAATATACAGTAGGTTTACTGTAACTCGTGTTTTAAAACGGTAGTTGTAACAGCCGTATCGTACTGCAGCAACCATTTATATCTTATTATATTATAAATTCGAATCTCTGTGTGTCTGTCTTCCCACGGCCTAACGGCTCGACGGATATCGACCCAATTTGGCACGAATATCCAGTCGGCTCCCAAGTTGTGCAACGTCGCATTTTTAATTCCCTCACCATAGCGGAACTATGGTCGACCATGTCAACTTCGTTAATTGAAATGGTAACCCCTATTTTTTATCGCGTATTCGGAATCTACGTGAAATTCTATCTACGATCGACCCTTCGGACTACCCCCGAGGTCGACCATAGCGCATCCATGGGCCCCTCCATGGTCGAATCCCGAATTGCTCAACGGATATCGACCAAATTTGGCACCAATATCCGGTAGCCTCCCAAGTTGAACGTAGGCGCATTTTTAATTCCCTGACCATAGCGGAAGTATGGTCGACCATGGTCAACTCCTGAATGGCTTGACGGATTTTGATAAAATTGGGCACAAATACCAGGTAGGCTATGGGATTTTTCCGTCGTTTGTTGGTTCCACGATACTGCGTACAGCGAATCTCGGATAGCGAGCGAAGCGAGCGGTCAGGCTAGTCTATACATATAATAAAACAGTGTCTGTTTGTTTGTTTGTTTGTCTCGGCATCAATTGAGAACGGCTGAACGTAGAAAGTTGCGGCTGGTACCATTTGACGCAGAATTTATCTGGGAACGTTTATGAAAAATCCGCATTTGAATCTGTCCATCCGTTGAAACGCTATGAATGAAATACTACTAAAAAACGTGTTATAATCACTTCTATGAGGACGTTTATGCTTATAATAACTTTGAACGGTTGGACGTAAATCCGATTGTAATTAGATTCTGGTTTCAGCTCGACGAGTACATTCAAGTGGTACTTCACTCAGGATGTTAGTGGGAGGGGGGTACAGGTTATGAGAGGGGGGGGGGGTCTACAGAAATTTCAAAACTACTTGACCAATTGGAGTGCAACTTTGGGAATTTGTTGTGTGAACATTGAGGAATGTTTCTAACCAGGTAGGGAGGGTTCATAGGATAGGGGGGGGGGGGGGGGGTTAAAGGCAGTTAGGGTTGGCATTGGGGAAGGTTTCTGATCAGTTGATGAGGGGGGGATACAGGCATATTAAAATACATGACCGTTGGCTCCATTTATTTAAATCGCAGCAACACGCGTCGGTTCAAATAGTATAATATATCATAAAACAGTGTCAGTCTGTTTGTTTGTCTCGGCATCGATAAATGAGAACGGCTGAACGTAGAAGGTGGTATCTGTTATGAGTGGGGCCTGTCCTAAAGGGGGTGTCTGTTCTACCGTTGCGAAGCGCGGGTACACAGCTAGTATTAAATAAGAAAGAAGACAAACAGCCTGTTTCTTAAAACCTTCGTATTTATACGCATGATGTGCTGTTTAAAACTGATAGTAAAGAAGCTTGAATTTGGTAAATTGATAAACTGATACGTCTACCATTTCGTACAGCTCTAGGTGCTTAAATGCAGGATTTAGGTTGCCAGAACCATAAGCAGAAATTACCTCATTGGCCGATTAGGAAGATAAATGTATCATCTACATTTATATAAGTATGAATTCGTTAAAATCCATATATTAATTCAGAATGCTCTGAAACGGATTTGTTGCCAAAAGCTGAAAGTTCACGCAATAAAAAATTTGGACTCGATGATTTCTCCCAAAATTTACTGAAACGGAAAGATTAAGAAAGTTTTATATTTTTACTGAAATTTTTAATTTTGGGAATACAAATAGGTTTTTACCTTAATTTGTGTGTGTGATATCCTCTCGTACTGCGCATTATAATTACCTAGTTGGGTTTCCACGCCCGTTATGGTATTTTTACCGCGTTGTCGATATTTTTCGGAGATCCGTTTGTGAGGTCGACCCTGATGGGGGATTGGCGAACCGAAAAGCGAGGCCGAGTAACCCATTCCCATGACATCCTCTTGTCGAAGCCTCTCATTCTTTTATAATCAGGTGGAAAAAGCTCACGTGAGAATCCGCCTCGTCTGCTCCCGCTTAAGAGCTGATTCCAAAACAAACAAATTATCAAGGATATTTTGCGTTAGTTTTCATCATTAATGAATATTTATGTGATTTCGGTGATCAAATCATTAACAGTAACAAACAAATGAAAAATCAAATTAAATTAATTCCTAAAAATGAAAATAATAATAATAATGTCCTTAATAATGTTTCTTAAATAACATTATAACATTCCTTACACAACGTTCCTTATTCCATTCTACGTTATACCTACCACGTGTACTAATATGAATAGGAATTAATATGATTAGGTAGATATAAATCAAAGTTTTCTTGTGGGATCACAACACTGGATAGCCGGGGATATGGCCCAGTGTGTAATTGGTCGATGTGTCGAGCTATTTCAATTTTATTTTATTTCATGCCTCTGCTGAAGTATACGTAATTTCGCAGTTCATGTTGTTGTTTTGTAGATTTTTTCTTTTCTTTTTAGCGAATTCTCAAAGAAAATGAAGCTATAGCAGTGGGCCCAAAATTTTCAAACATGAATTTTTGAACTTTTTTTTATAGGCCCGTTTCAGAGCATCCTGATTTGCGGTGCGAAAAATAGGCAAAAATAGACAAATCCGGGTATCTGCCCAGAGCGCCAGTGCATTGGCCACAGAATTTGCGGAGCGAAAAATAGGCGAAAAATAGAAAAAACTGGGTATCTGCCCAGAGCGCCAGTGCATTTTCCAGAGAATTTGAGGTGCAAAAAATAGGCAAAATTAAACAAAAAAAAGAAGAAAATTGAAAAAATAGGAATAAATCTCTTGTGTAGTGTGAAAGATTGCT
The DNA here is from genome assembly GCA_954871275.1 of Leptopterna dolabrata. Taxonomy (NCBI): domain Eukaryota; kingdom Metazoa; phylum Arthropoda; class Insecta; order Hemiptera; family Miridae; genus Leptopterna; species Leptopterna dolabrata. Next base: position 31,701,669 of record OX940980.1, read on the forward strand.
GCTACGTGTAGATATTTCCAAATACCGTGTCAGGCACTGAGCTGGTCAAACATTTCGTTCCAAGTTTGATTCAGTTCAATATTCCTATAGTTTGAACATACTAAAGTGTGATACTATGCATACTATAGTTCGAACATACTAAAGTGTGATACGGTATACATCCAGCCTAGATATCATTGGTTTTATTCGAGTCGGGTTCATGAAATACTAAACATACTAAAGTGTGATACTAAACATACCAAAAACAAAACATACTAAACATACTAAAGTGTGATACGGTATACCTTCATCTAGCCTAGATATTATTAGTTTTAATCGAGTTGGGTTCATGAAATACTAAACATACTAAAGTGTGATACTAAACATACTAAACATACTAAAGTGTAATACTAAACACACTACAGTCTGAACATACTAAAGTGTGATACGGTATACATCCAGCCTAGATATCATTGGTTTTATTCGAGTCGGGTTCATGAAATACTAAACATACTAAAGTGTGATACTAAACTTACCAAACACAAAACATACCTACTAAACATACTAAAGTGTGATACGGTATACCTTCATCTAGCCTAGATATTATTAGTTTTAATCGAGTTGGGTTCATGAAATACTAAACATACTAAAGTGTGATACTAAACATACTAAACATACTAAAGTGTAATACTAAACACACTACAGTCTGAACATACTAAAGTGTGATACGGTATACATCCAGCCTAGATATCATTGGTTTTAATCGAGTTTGGTACATGAAATCGAGTTGGTTGTTCCGTGATATCATTTCACTTGAAGAAAGATGATTATTTTGGATATTGTTGATTGGTACAAATTTGTTGGTCACTGCCAACCGAATTAGGTGAAAATTTGCTTATTAATACTTAGGTTCATCGATCATCAGAATTTCAAAAATTATCGGGCTCGTGGGATCGTAATGGAGCGTTGCAGGGGATGGGGGCGGTGGAAAAATGCATATTTATGTTACTGTCATTGCCGAACGTTAGAGGCCTTATACTTAGACTTTGATGGCGTTTTTGTCGTGTCTGGGTACGTGCGTGGGTAGGTAGGTAGCAGACAACGACCCTACCGATTATTCATGGTTCTTACAGTAATAGGAATTCAGTGGAATACGCAGAACGGGTATATCGGTACAGTAAAATAATCCGTTGTGTAATAATTTTCAGCGTTTGGAATTTAGGTCTGTGCTCGGTGACCCCTCATCCAGTGTCACAAACGATCGTTTTAAACCCTGGAATTACTTTAACATTCTCAATCACTTACCTACCTCCGTTGTCATTTTGCCGCAATTCCCAAGCGTTGTCGGTTTTTTCCCCCGCAAAGTGAATTAGCATTAATAGGATAGTCGGGAATATAATACTCCTGTACCTACTTGGATAATGGCGCGCTGTTCTACACAAACAACTCACCCAGTACTTGGCTCATGAATGTTTATTGGGGAAGTGAAGAACAACTCATTAGAGTAGAAGCCGAGTCCACGTAAAAGTAACACCCATTTATTCGGTCATCTATCAGATGGAACAGGCTGTCGTGCTGAAAGCTAATAAGTGGGCTACGGCGGGAGCCATTGATGTGCGTCGGGTCGGTGAGATCTTTGCGTATTATCTACGAATTTTTGAACAGTATACGATTGCGATGGGCGCAAAATGTTGAGCGCACTAATGTCGAAAAATTGCCATATGTTCACCCTTTCATAGCATTCCGAGGAAGTCATTATACGCCAAACAACATTTTCATGCATAGAAAAATGGTCATACCATCTCCTTCCATAAATTTTTTATGAGTTTGGAGACGGGCGATTTCGGAATAGTAACGAGATGTGAAACAAATTTAGGTTTTATTGAGTCAAAAGTTGATGCAAATCTTCAAATAGTATTTGAAAAATTGTTTAAAATATGTTGAATTAAAATCGGTTGGTTGAATTTGTAATGAATGCCATAAAACCAACAATCAGTAACAGTGATCGGGGAAGAGGGGAAAAGGTTGTTTTTTTATTTTTTTATTTATTTTTTTATAATACGTAGGTATATTACAATAAACAAGTGTTTTTATTTTTTTAAAGATGAAAAAAAGAGGTTCTAGTCATGCAGCAGCATGCCGATGTGAACAAATATCCGATGTTGGTGCCTTTCGGTTTTTTGGACGATTTCTAGCGGGTTTGGACCCCCCAAAACTCTAAATACTTTAATAACGAATTTGTTGAGAAAAAATTTTGTTTGCAATTGAAATTACGTATACCTACCACTTTGCAATGCCCTTCCATCATCATCATTCTGTTCACTTTTCTCTATCAATATATTTAGTATGTATGTATGTATGTAGTTATGTAGTATACATGTATGTATTTATTTACGCAATTTTTATTGATTTTTAGCGATTTGCGATCCGCAAAATTTCAATTTCGACTCACTTCTTTTGTTCATCTGAGTAATTAATAGAAGTTTGATGGAAAGGTGGCCAGACATGCTTGGGCAACCTGTTTGTCAAATTTCCATCAAATGAGTTTGACAAACTTGCTTGATGTTTGGGCCCCTTTACAACCTTTCAGTTGAAATTCCAAAACGAATTCCATCTTTGAAATGGAAACCAATTAGTTTGACATAAATTATGTAGGTAAATGAAACTTTGTAAAATTTGGGGAACCTTTAAATTTGGAACGGCAACCCTTCAATAGCAAATAAAAAATCTTGAATTAGATTTGGATGGCCTTGGATTACGTTGAGGAAATCCATGAAGTTGTATGGATAACCTTGAGTTTGACTTGAATGATGCTGCAATCTAACACACTGAAGTCATTCTGAATTTCTTAGGGCATATTAATGAAAGATACACACAAACAGATTTGGACATTTTCCCGTTACCGTATATGTATGATCGTATAGTTGTTGTACCTAATCATTTTGTTGAAGAGCTAATGTGAAGTTGTTATATCATTTCCTGCTTCCCGTATCAAACTCTTCACTCATCATCCGTCTTTCCAGAAGTGATTGCATTGTTATCACCGCTCAGAAGGAACGTGAATAAATAATTATTTCACGTTATTAATTTCTGGATTCCGACTCTCATAACCCGAAACCTTCTATGTGGTGCCCGCCCGTCATCTGGAAGAGATGAAGATGGCGTGAGTGGAAAGCATTACCAACAGTAATTAATGTTAGTACCGTTGTGTGGCGGATTGAGGACTCGGGGTTTTGTTTTTGGGTTTGGATGGTGGAAAAGTTCCGACTGTCCAGATGAAAAATTCTCATGGAAAAAGAAGAAACATCCGATTACCATTGTCCTTGTGCCTTTCTTTTGCTCATTTTAATTAATTACCTAATTAGAAACTGTTTGTTTTACCAAAATCTTTGTGTTCTTCCTGCGCCATCGAGTTATTAACCGTTGTAGTGTTTGTTCGGTGATTATAAAAACTGTGTTCTCTGGATATTTCACGGCTGCCATCTAATTTCAGTACTTGAGACGTGTGAGTAAGTTAGAATCAGAGTTTCGATCCTTTGTTGCAGATCTGCTTGAAATTGCTGGATGGAAAGGCTTCTTAAAAAATTCACCAAACTTCTCTTTTCATGCTCTCATAAGTTGAAACTCTCATAGGTGTATTTGCTAGATTAATGAGTGGCATTGAGTCGTGTGAGCTGATGTTGATAAAATTCATATCATTGGTCGCGTAAGGCCCCATGTAGGGTATAGGCCCCTGTAGGATAAAGCCCCAGGTAGGAAAGATAGTGGAGAGGGATAGTGTTGGTAATCTATCGAGTTAAAATTCCTCCTCTGTTCCCTGATCTTCATTATTTAAACTGTGAATTGTGCGAATCATCCGCTGTGCTTCATTGTTAATATATTTATAACCGGCCTACGTTCTATTCAGAACCTGGTTCTATTCAGTAATTCGCATGTAAGTCTTACACACTTGCAATTTTCATTTCGCACTGTTAGTTGCTTGTTTAGTATACCGGTAATGAGTTTTTAAGGTAGGTGAAAAATTGCATTTTTGGGCGATGCTGGAAAGGACTGTCTGGAAAACCTACGTTTCATTGTTCATGGTATTTTCCAAGGACGCTGTGAACATCCACTATATACAATGTTCCAAGCAAGTTTAAAATAATTCATGTGATGGACGTATCACATTTTTGGCTCAATGCATCATACTTGAACTGATTAAAAAAATAAAATTCCGTTTTTCTTGACATAGATGAAATGGCTTTTGACATCACGCATTGATATGCATCAAACTGTTTCAAAACAGTTGAAGGGGAATATCACGTTTTCGACGTACCTAGGTACTTACATAGACCTTGAACCACATAGGTCATGAAGCTTGCTTAATACGGTGCCTACTGAGAATGACAGAAAAATTCAAAGAAATTTAATTTTTTTTATTTACTATTTTAGTGCTGTCAGGAACCAGAAAATAACCCAAAAATAATTTTCTGAAGGTTGTAAGTGCCCGATTCATAAATTTTAAAGGTTTGTATAATATCCAAATGCTGCAAGATGAAATTATGGATCTACCAGAATTTTTAGCGGTACACTGCAAAACATAGTTCAAACATAGTTTTTCAAACATAGTTCACTGCAAAATGGCTTCAGAATCAGCTAAATACAATAATCAGAGCCGAAATTACATTTACGTATCGATTATAAATATCGAATAAAAATTCTCCGCCATCTTGAAAATTTGAAGGGAAAAAATTCCATTTTTCTTTGATTTCTATGTGGAGAAAACGGGGGAAAATAGTTCGGGAACACCTAGAATGAAAAACAACGATTTTCGCATTTTCAATAGGTACCGAATGCCCGTATTACACCGCTGTCGCCTACCGATAGGCTCGGCCCGTGTTGTTAGGCAAACGGAAACAAACATTCAGTAGTTGATGGCAAGTAGAAAGATGCTTTCAACATGGTTTAGTTGTACTGAATGCTATTTCAGTACAATTTCCTGTAAACAGAATTATCACGTTTCTGACGCAACCCGTTTTCGGCAGATCCCGATGCAAAATTCCTGCGTTTCTGACATTTAGGAAGGAATAATCTCAATTCCCATAATCAGTAATGTACATCTTTTTTCAAAATCATCGAAAATCATGAAATACCCTAACATTATAATTTACCAAACTGTTCCACAGTTTAGGTACCTGCTCTGAATTGATGTAGATACATCAAACCTTGTGGAAACAGCCAAGAACAGTTTTTTCGTTGTTCGTGTCAGTTATGAAGATGTGTAATAATTATTGTTTGAAATGCATTCTGGCCTGCTAAATTTCCCAAATTAACATCTGATCTAAGCATTTAGGTAATAAAATTCCAAATTTTGGTTCATTATTTTCAATAATAAACCTTTGGAAAGCATGAAAATAATAAACCAAAAAAAAAGTTTAACCCCCTCAAAATTTGATGGTTTCCGTTTCAAGGTATGTAGAATCCGAAAATGCAATAAAAAACTTTCTCTCCGTACGCCGAACTTCGCACTTTCCGTAGTTACCATGAACCAAAATAGACGAAATTCGGTTTAGAGGTCTCATTTGGGGTCTAGTTGGTCCTTGAAGCTCGGCGTTAATGTCAGTCATCCCTAAGGGGTGAAAAACGGGGTTGCAATCTCCAGGACGCCATTATCTCGAATTTGTTTACGGTTTTAAATAGTTCTCGAACTGGGAGTTTTTTGAGACCACCCGGAGCATCGTACGTCCGGCCGTTCGTTCACAGTAAGGCCCAGAAGTTTGCACCGACAGGCTTCCTCAACAGGAGGGTGAATGAGATTGTATACGTTCAGCCCAGATATCATTGCTAGGGACGTGGCAAAATTTGGGAATTGACCCGAGATAATCATTGCTAGGGAGCACCTGATTATAATCACGGATGGCTGTATCAAGTCGAGTTGGTGTTCTCTGATATTACTTCATTTGACAAATATGGCTCTTTTGGATTTTGTTGATAGGTGCTTTTGTAACCTGAACAAACGTTGAAGTATTAGGTATTGGGTAAATTATTGCACAACGGTAAATTATTACACAGCGGCAAATTACATAACTGTTTATTATACTACGCACGCAGAAGGGGAATGTATACAGGTAAATTATTGCACAACGGTTTATTATTTACCTTATGCTTCATGAATAACTGCAAATAATTAATGATTGGATTATTGATTCCCGCGCATTTTTATGAAACTATTTCCCGGGCCGGCTCTAGTACTCCATTTAAGGCTTTCCTGGGTGGAGCTCGAGGGTATTGACTATTGACCACAGAAAACAGTGAGCTACGCAGAAGGGGCTAAGGTGAATAATAAACCCTTGTGTAATAATTTGCAGCGTTTTCCCTTAACACTTGGACGCGTATTTTCTGTCGATTGCTATAGTTTGAAGGTGATTGTCATCCGCAAGTGACAATAGGACGCTCCCACCTAATCTCACATAGCTATTTGTGGTGATACTATGTACCTACCAAACAATTTCGAAACGCTGCTCTGTTGGGAAATATAAAATTTTCTACGCAATCCATCAGATCTCGAAGGGATTGCCAAGAAAACCAACATTCCTCCGAAGAGCGAGTGGTCGGGGACGGGGCCTGCGTGCTCCACGCAAACTTTCAAGTGAAGAGAAGATATAGGTAGCTACCTTCAGACTTTACCCGTCTCTTCCCGATGTATCCCGACCAAAATACAAGACTTTGTGACTCCCGCCGCCAAGTTTTTTTCCTCTTTTTCTCTCTCTCTTTCCTCGGCAGCTGCAGCATTTGAATGAGGAAAAGTTTTTCGTGGGATCAAACAATTCCATAATGCTCCCTCGACGAGCACGCCAGCTCTTCCCGTTAGTTTCAATGAGAAAATATAATATGATGGAAGAAGAAGGTGGCCACTCTTGGATGGGACTGTTATTGGTACAAGTATGTAAAAGCCCCGCCAATATCGATTGTATCGATTATCTCAAATACATCGATCCTTGTGGTATCGATGACGTGTATCAGACAAGACGGAGGGTGTACAAGAAGTTTAGTTCCCATTCCGCCGCTCGCATTGTCAAGCGATCTGGATAATCGCTAGCGCTCGCATCTCAAAAAAGATAAACAATCCCAGAAACTATCCCGTGAATGAGCAGGTTGTTTGGGACTTCTGAATAGATGGTACAAGTATGTTATAGTCACTCTTATTTTTTGGTGTCCTTACAATGGTCTTCCCGTATTCATTTTGAAAGTTGATATCGGCACCTGGGATGTAGGCATTGGGACGCCATATTGAGCCGTCATCGATACCACAAGGATCGATGTATTTGAGATAATCGATACAATCGATATTGGCGGGGCTATAACATACTTGTACCCTGTTATTTGTGTAGTGTGCATTCAATGTTACAGCTACGTGGCGGATCGAGAAATTTCAAGCATGATTTGTGTATATAAATGTTCAAAAAGCATTTAACTAATCTTCGTTTCGAAAAAGACACAAGCCGAAATGTTATTAGCAGTGAGTTTTTCCTGTATAATATTATTCTTCCTTCTTTTCTCATTACCCTATTCCTCACTACCGGAAGGTAGGGAAGCATTGGATTCGTGATAGAGTAAAACAAATTTATGTCCTCCAAAACGAAAATTTCCATTACCATTTTGCGTTTCAGACATCAAGAAAATTTTTGGTTCCGTGTCTGTCTGTCGTTCTGTCCTTCCGTCCGTGTGTCTGTGGTCGGTTCCTTATAACGCCCATAATTACACGAAATAATGGTCGAAATGGACTGAAATTTGGAGGGTAGGTGCGAGTTGGGTCACAGATAGTCCCATACCAAAATCATTGAAAAAGTGCTGTAACTTTCGTCTGCGCGTGCGCAAACGTGAAATACTTGAAACGCCCATAACTACCTTAAATATCGTTAAAATGAGTTCAAACTCGGAGGGCCGATCAGTAGTAGTACTTTGATAATTCCATATGAATTTAATTTGAATCTTACTGTAACTTTCATCTGCGCATGCGCGAACATGAAATGTTGACCATTTCCTTCTAACGCACCTAACTAGGCGAAAAATAGTCGTAGAGAGCTGAAATTTTGAGGGTAAACGCGGGTTCGATTGCTGATAAATGTTGACCAATTCCTACGCGAAAAATAGTCGTAGAGCTAGAGCTGAACCTACCCAACTAATTCTAATTCTGTTAGTCCATGTGACCTGAGTCGTTTAGTCATTAAACCCATGCATAGATACTCCACCTGTTCACTGACTGTGCCTAACAAACTATTCAATACGTTCCTGTGATTCAAGTGAGGAAGCCTACTCGAATTGGCAGACGTTTTTCGTATTTTAACGGATGATAAAGGTATCGTTCCTCTCGAACTATTTCACATAAAACTAAACAGTGTAAATGTTGGTGCGGAGGTTTGACGGAAATGTCGACAAACGTACTCGTACTTGGGCAACCTGCCTGACAAACCAGTGAAATCATTTTCTCGTGCTGAAATCATTTTTGCTGTCAGTGTAATTTAGTTGGTTTGGTATGAATACCATATATATAGTTTGACACAAATAAAACTTTTGACTTTTTGGGAACATTTATTTCGAAACAAAAAACGCTGCAAAGTCCTTGTCACATGGGTTTATTATTCTATTGGAGTTCTACAGAATTTTTGGCTGTTAAATTTATTGTTTCTTTCATGTGGGATAATTTAAATAGCTATTTCTGATGATTTCCACCAATTTTGGCCCCCAAAACATGAAATAGGTACGCTTTTTTTTCACTTTTTTTTTTTTTTCTTTCGAATCATCTTTGATCATTGGTAGTGCCATTTAATGGTCTTGATTCACCTGTTTACACTTTTTCTAGTGTTATTATACACATTGATGGTGATTTCAGATAGTATTCCAGGTTTTTGACTTATAAAAAACCAATTTTGGGAGCTGAACCTTTGGTAAAACCTCAATTTCCGCGTCTTTGGTCAAAATTGACATCGTATTTGGTCTTCTCGTCCCAAAAACCATGGAAAACGATGCCTCAAAAGCTCATGATACTAACATGTTACTAAAACACAAAAAGTACCTATTTTTATACACATTTTCGCTCATAACACCCCTGGGTATATTCCGATCGGGCTGCAAAGTTTCGGAACACAACTAGGGCCCAAATGGAGCATGTGTGCGAAAGAACGAATTTTTTAGACCGAAAATGAAGCCGGTACACGTGATACGGCGGACGGCGGACGGACATTGCATTTTGGTTTATTATTCTGTGAATAATACACCTATGTAATCGCTCAGCAAAAAATTTTTCTGACACCCCCTCAAAATTTTTTCTTTTCCGTTTCAAGGTGCGTAGATTCCAAAAATGCAATGTCCGTCCGCCGCACGCCGTCCGCCGTATCACGTGTACAGGCTTCATTTTCGGTCTTAAAAAGTCGTTCTTTCGCACACATGCTCCATTTGGGCCCTAGTTGTGTCCCGAAACTTTTCAGCCCGATCGGAATATACCCAGGGGTGTTATGAGTGAAAATGTGTATAAAAATAGGTACTTTTTGTGTATTAGTAACACGTTAGTAAAATGAGCTTTTGAGGTTTTCCATGTTTTTGGGGACGAGAAGACCGAATATGAAGTCGATTTTGACCAAGGAGTGGAAACATTTTTGTTATGAGCCAAAAACCTGCGAAATCGTCTGAAATCACCATCAATTTGTATAGTAACACTAGAAAAAGTGTCAACACGTGGATCAAGACGATTAAATGGCACTACCAATGATCAAAGATAATTTGAAAAAGAAAAAAAAAGGAGCGTACCTAATTCAAGTTTTGAGGGCCGAAATTGGTGGAAACCACCAGAAATAGCAATTTCAATTATTTTACATGAAAGAAACAATAAATGAACAGCTAGCATTTCTGCAGGTATGTCCAGTAGAATAATAAACCCATGTGACAAGGACTTTGCAGCGTTTTTGGAATCTACGCACCTTGAAACGGAAAAGAAAAAAATTTTGAGGGGGTGTTATAAAAATTTTTTGCTGAGCGAATAGGTACATAGGTGTATTATTCACAGAATAATAAACCAAAACCTTGGATTTGACTTGGTAACGCCACAGAAGAAGGTTCGAAAATCATATTCCACAATGGTTAATAGTATCGCTCCGTTCAGACGACCGGACTCGTTAGTGCGGCCTGCGGCGGATAAAAAGAAGCCAACGAGCTTGTCACCTTCCAACTGCCCGTCGCTATGATGACATCTAACCGGAGGTTCCCGTTGCTGAAAAATCTCTCATTATGAGGCGGCCATTAGGAACAGCATCTCCTCCGTTTATGAAGACGGAGAAGTTTAACTCTAATGTTGAGTTAACAACCCGTTTTCGGTGGCCGCTAGTCCGGTGGGCCCACCGAATTAGTCGCATCACAAGATCCGGCCTCTGCTGCTGGCCCAGTCTCAGGTTACAGCCGCCACTCATCCGCACTCGCTCACATTGTACACAGGCAGACGCTTCGACGAAAACTTCCTGATGAAATATTCTTGAACTTTCCTGACATTGAGACTATGGGTGGGTGTCTCAGAAACGCACACTCTCCTTTATGAGATGGGGCCTCCCTATGCTCGATTCCAAAGTTTTATTAATGAACAACAACAACAACAACAAAAAACCGTTTTGAGGTGAAACGGGTGAATTCGAAGGCGAGAAATTTTCAACACGAAAATTGGGTTACAATTCGCGAAAAATCTATAATAATGGCCAAGATCTAATGTACAATAGATGTGACACAAAATGATTATTTCAATACCTAATCAAAAAACGCTGCAAAGTCCAACATGGGTTTATTATTCTGCTGGACATACGTACAGAAATTTTGGCTGTTCATTTATTGTTTCTTTCGTGTGCAATTATTGAAATGGCTATTTTCGATGGTTCCACCAGTTTTGGCCCCCAAAAACACGAATTAGGCTCGGATTTTCCTTTCAACAGATTATTTTTGATCATTGACAGTACCATTATTAATTGTCTGTTCATACAACTTCCAGTGTTATTATACAAATGTATGGTGATTTCAGACAATTTCCCATGTTTTTGACTCTTAAAAAATGAATTTCGGGAGCTTAACCTTCGTTATAGCCTCAATTCTTCACTCTTCGGTCAAAATCAACCAAATATTCGGTCTTCTCGCTCTAAAAAAATGGAAAACGATACCTCAAAAACTCATGTTCACTAAAACCTCAAAAATCTCTCGAAAACCCCTATTTTTACGCTCATTTTTCTCCCATATCACCCCTGGGTGTATGCCGATCGGGCTGCTGTGTTTCGGAGGACAACTAGGAGCCAAATGTGTTCCCAAATGGGGACCCGAACTGTGTGCGGAAAAACGACGATTTTAGACCAAAATTTAACGTAAATTTAAGGCTGGAACTTCCTTAGAACCTCAATTTTCCACTCTTCGGTCTTCTCGTCCTCAAAAACAGGGAAAACGATGCCTCAAAAGCTCATGTTACTAACATGTTACTAAACCACAAAAAGTACCCATTTTTATACACATTTTCACTCATAACACCCCTGGGTATATTCCGATCGGGCTGCAAAGTTTCGGGACACAACTAGGGCCAAAATGGAGCATGTGTGCGAAAGATCGACTTCTTTAGACCTAAAATGAAGCCGGTACACGTGATACGGCGGACGGCGGACGGACATTGCATTTTTGGAATCTACGCACCTTGAAACGTAAAAGAAAAAATTTTGAGGGGGTGTTATAAAATTTTTTGCTGAGCGATTGCATAGGTGTATTATTCACAGAATAATAAACCAAAACGCTGCAAGTTATTACACAACGGTTTATTATTTCCTGTATAGATGCCCATATGCGTTGATCGCTGTTTTCTGTGGCCTATACCTACCCTCGACATTCCCCTAGACTAGAGAGCCCTAAATGGAGAACTGCAGCCAGCCGGGCAATCGCGTTTCATAAATATGCGGTGGAGTGAACAATTCTATCATTAATATTATTTGTTGTTATTCATGAAACATAACGTTTGTTCGTTACAGAAGTACATAAATCAACAAAATAAAAAATAGCTGTCATTCTTCAAATGAAATAATACCTCGGAACAACCAACTCGATTTCATACAGCCATGCGTGTTCCCTAGCAACGGCGGATTTATGTACTTATATACAGTTTCATTCACGATTAGGTTGATGCTTGATGGAGCTTTTCGGTGCAAACGAACGGCTCGACGTACGATGCTCCGGGTGGTGTCAAAAAATTCTTCAGTTCGAGATCAATATAACAACATAAAACATGGAAAACAGTACCTTATATTCTGAAATCTTTAAAAAAAGAAAATCCCTAGTTTTACACCCATAATTCTATATACGTGGATACTCGTATTTCCTATTATATAATTCGGGAGTGTGTGTCTGTTTGAGTGAGATAGGCGGTTGCCTTCGTGTTACTTGCCGTTCCGTGTGATTCATTATAAGGTGGTGAAAATTATGTGTCCAATCTTGAGAATGGAGTGGCTGGGGTGATGCTTTGTTAGAAGCGGGGTTGAAAATTCCACGACAGGTTCCTGGGTTGGGATGAGATTCGTCGTCTAACTAACTGGTCTGAGTATTAATGGACCCACAGTTTTCATCATTTTCCCAATGAACATAGGAAATAGACGTAACCGTATTTCTGAGAAATTCGTGAAACTGCCATTTTATTTGAGAAATTCGTGAAACTGCCATTTCACCAAGCATTTCTCGTGTTTTCTATTCGATACCTACCGCTGTAGAGCCCGTTGTATTTACCGCAACGGGTTTTCCTGCTATTTTAGTGAATAATTATTGTACATCCAGGCCTCATTAGTTAACTATCAATGTAAGCCCAATGGGGTATGTGCGTTGGTGACAAAAGCGGTTTAATTTATTTATTAGTGAAACTAGATTCAGTTCTGAGAACTTTGACACCTACCGCACTGTCCTACGGTATAAGTAGTACGGTAAGTCCTGTCCGGTTCTTTCTCTCTGAATTTTCAAAGTTTAAACCCTCCTGGCGGGAGGGGTGCAAGACGTCAGAATTGGTTGAAACTTCGAAAAATCATGGAGAATGAATTCTACTACCAAGTACTACTTATAATAGGACAGTGCTATTGGTGTCAGCATTCTAAGGATGGAGTCTACTGTCATCAAGTAAAAAGAATAACATAAATATATGCACATACCCCGTTGTGTTCATTGCGCTGGTCATTGAGCTCGTCAGAATACAGGGATATGTATAATAGGTACATCACCATCAGTGCAGCATTGTAGCACCGCCCCCAGACAGACGTTGATTTTTGGGGCAGTATTTCCTCCATGTTAACTACCTGCCTACTACTCGTAGCGTTACATATGTGTTTAATAGTAATTCCAACTTTGTAACTGACAGTAGACAGACCCGTTGGATACAAGCATATAATTTAGTTCCATAACCAATGATCTGTTCCTCACCGGCTCACTGTGTGCCATATAAAATTAACCTACGGGACCCAGATAGCTCGGATAAGATATGTAGGTACGTACCACAGGTAGGTGAAGGCCTATTTACATTTTTACGACGGCTCCCAACCGAGGGATTTTTTAATCGTCGGTAAATTGGAAGAAGGTTATTAATTTTTCGGCAGAGAGCATTATCTCGTTTAATTGTCTCCAAAACCATTATGGTGCGTCAATTAACGACGCATATTTAATCGTAATGACCGCGAGTTCTTTTGGTAGGAAAAAGATCTAGAGTTAGAAAACTCTTTCTCGACCCGCTCCTAACTCGCTATTACGTATAAGAGAACAATGTTTTCACATTCATATGAATTCGAAACAGTTTTTATTTAATGTAGCGTGGAAGGTAAGTAACTCATTACTTTAATTTATTCAAGCTCCTATCTCGAATTCTGACTAAGTACTTTTCGTGGCATTCACTCGGTTTTTTCTGTCTTTTCAAAGTAGTGGGCGCTGGAGTCGTTGTATCAGATCGGAATCATCCAGAGTTGAGTTCTGGCGGTGTTGCCTGGCGTTTGGTTTATTATTTTCAGTAATGAACCTCTGGAATCGAGATTGAAAAAAATATCCCCGCCCCAAAATTTGATGGTTTCCGTTTCAAGGTAGGTAAGTAGAATCCGCAAGTGGAATAAAGAAAATTTCTGTCCGTACGCCGTCCGCCGCATTTCACACTTTCCTTAGTTACCACGAACCAAAATGAATGAAATTTGGTTTTTAGTCCCATTTGGGGAATAGTTGGTCTGCGAAGCTCGGCGTCACTGCCAGTCACCTCTAAAGGGTAAAAAATAGGAGTTGCAATTTTCAGAACGCCGGAGCTCGAGAACTTTCGATGGAAGGGTATGGTTTTTTTTGGTTTATTATTTTCAATAATGAACCTTTGGAACTTACTTTAGTACTTTTGCAACCTGAACAAACGTTGACGTATTATTGGGTGAATTATGATACACAGCGGTTTATTATTTACCTTATATTCTTCATGAATAACTATAAATAATGATTGAATTATTGAATCCCGCGCGTTTGTATGTAACTTTAATTCCCGGGCACGCTCCAGTACTCCATTTAGGGCTTTCCTGGAGGGAGCTCGAGGGTACTGACCACAGAAAACAGTGATATACGCAGAAGGGGCATATATACAGGTAAGTAATAAACCGTTGTGTAATAATTTGCAGCGTTTTTTACGTTTTTAAATTAATCTCGAACTTGAGCATTTTTTGAGACTACCCAGAGCATTGTACGTCAAGCCGTTCGTTTGCACCGAAAGGCTTCGTCAACATGATCGCGAATGAAACAGTATACAGCCCACACGAATCATTGCTAGGGAACACCATTATAATCACGCATGGCTGAATGAAATCTAGTTCCGTACGGATCTTTAGGTTTTGCAAGGGTCCATTCTTTCTATTCTCCCCATTGAACTTATCTACTGTTTCTAAATCGTTTTCGGAATTCGGAAAGATGTTATATACAAACCACTGACCTTGGTTTTGGTTCCCAATTATTCGCACGAATCTTCTTCTCTCCATCCTTAGGAAAACGAAACGAAGTCACATATTTCTTTTGTGCTTCCGTAATTACTTTTGCACTCTGGCACGACATAATTTCCCGGCATTTTGTTATCATTGAAAGAATAACTTATGTTAACAATATCATTGTTGAAAATAATTTTCGCGAGATGATCTAGGTATAGGTAAACTATCAAAACCCGGAAATAAACAAATCTGGTCTTATTGGTGGGTGGTTATTGCGGCCGGCCTGAAGTGCGACGTTGCCAGTCCTCTACTGCCGCGGCCTTATCTGAAGCCAACCGTGATTGTGGTCCAAGACAACTAGAAGACAAGTGATAGAGAAGAGTGCTGTGCGATGTGGGCGGCAAGGCGGACTTTCTTGAGTACCTACGGCATTTTTGGGTTGGGTTTGTTCTCTCTGTTCACCTATCGATTCTTACAAATTGATATCGGAAAGGCTTCTTCGATTTTCCAAGTTCCACGGCTTGAACTTCCATCAATTTTCATGTTAATTTTCAATTTCCATGTTTTACCATTCCGTGAATCCGTGAAAACCCACTCAACTATTTCAAAAGTCCCAAAACCTTTTGTATTTTAAGCTTATTCAGTCAAATTCAATTAAACTTGTAATTAAAAATTGATTCCGTGGACTCCAAGGGTATCCTTACCCAAGTAGCCTCACAGAAAGGTAAATCATCCACCAGAAGATTTACTTGCTTGAAATTTTGGGAGCACGAATAGGTTTTTTCGAATGAGACGTTTTCGACAATTTAGTTTTCTGGGTTATGCCATTGGTGAGAGTTGCCCCACCAGAATCTGGTACTTCCGGCCGCCACTGTCAATAAGTAACGATTATTTATCTGGTGTGGATGATTATGTTTAGTCGAATGATAGGGTCTTCATTTTCTCAATTCAAATTCGTCAAGTTTTTAATATTTTTCGCGTTTTTGAAAGTTAGAAGTCAAAATTAAAATAAATAAAAATACCAAAGGTTGTCGTTTTCGAACAAGTATGGTGTGTGTCCTGTTCAGTACAACCTGCCATCCAATAGCCTCTCATTTTTTCATTTCCGCTCTAATAATAGTTTTTTAAAAGCATATTCTTGGAAAACTCCATAAATAGGTACCAATCTACTGTGAAACTCCTCTTTACAGACACTCCTTCCTAACGGACACCCCTCTTTACGGACATTTTGTCGTCGTATTGGCAGAGAGACTAATGCATTCTGACCGCTGTACAACGGACACCTCTCTTTACGGACAGTTTTTTTTGTTCCCCTAGCTGATTTCACCCCCCCCCCCCCCCCCGCCCCCTCCACGGACAAAAGTCGATCCTACGAGTAGAAATAAACTTAGATAAGTTTGTGATATGAACAGTTTGTTGTCAGATTCCAACTTTCTCTTTGCTCAGTTGCTTACAAAATTAATAGTTTGGGGTTTCGTCGTCATGAACCCTGGCGATTGGATTCAAACACATCGTTGTCACTTATGACGTTTGCGTTGTTCGTACCGTTGTTTGCGGAAATATGTATCGCTCAAACAAAAAATTGGTGATTTGACAAAGGGCTACAAGGAAGAAGACATTTCCAGTGGAAACAGGTTTATTTTACCAAGCTTTGCCGGACAGAACATTTTGCTATGAAGGAGAGACCTGTTCTGGCGGAAAGGTGGCTAAAGAACTTCGTCACTTTATATCTAACCTCACCAGCGGACACTCCTTCCTAACGGACATTTTCAATGGTTACGTGCGTGGCCGCTAAAGAGAGATTTCACTGTATTAAGAATTTGTTCTCGAAACCGGTGACCATGACACTGTGGATCTTGGCTCAACCATTGTACTGTTTGAAACCTGTGACGTCGAAAATTATGCCGATCAGGGATTGAACAACTCATTATAATTTTCATCTTGCCCTTCTGGTATCGAACACTTGTGACAACAAAATCTATCTTGATGTACGCAGCTCCTGCTGTTCAGTCTGTTATAGGGGCTATCACTACATCCTATTTGAAAATCGTCGTTTTCTTGTTAATCAAGTTGAAAATCTATATGTGGGTATGTTTGTATCTGTATGTTCCAGCATCACGGCCGAAGTTGATCCTGTCATGCTTGAATAATAAATTACCCATTTCTAAGAATGCTTTCATTCTGCACCAAACTTCATAAAGTCGCTCGTAGGGTCTTGCTGAATGAGCGGATATTTTTTGTTTTTAAAGTGGTAAGGCTCAATATCGGATGTGTTACTGACCGATATAATAGCGAATAAATATAAAAATTTCCCACAGCCACAGAGGTTTTACCATACAAGAGAGACTTCATTATAATTTTGTCAAACAAAATGAATCTTTGTGGTTCTTCAGTAGATCCCATGCACAGAACCAAGTGACCAGTTTGTCCTTTCTCGAGTGCGCCACCAGACCCATAAAATCTCCGGATTGGTATAACCTGTGACGTCACAGAATTAAAATGCTCTGAAAATAACTGTTGAAAGTTTCCATTATTTATTATTAGGACAGTGCACTGAGACCTGGGGCCCGTTCCTGAAGACTCAATCTTCACACTGCGCTCTTCAAATCCACACTGCACTTTGCGAACGAATTTCCGTTCCTAAAGAACGCTCTTGATTTGAAGAGGAAGGCTGAAATGCAAAGTGTAGAATTGCAGATTGTGGGGGGTTACCCTCACTGTCAATTCAAATGTGCGTGACCCAGGTTATTATAACCCGTCATCATGTATATAATTAATTAACAGTTGTGAAATAAAATTATTTATTGATTCGTATTTGAACCACCGACTAATTCGCTTGAACAAAACTGCTCTAAACCGAAACACCAGTGATAGCACAAAAGAGTTTTACCCTGTTTTGAGCAGTTCCGTTCCTAAAGGTTATCTTGCGCTAAGTGCAAAGTTAAGGGTCTGCGTTTCAAATGAAGAGTTTACAACATCGTTGCAGAATCCCAAATTACTCTTTGGTATTAACGACATACTTTTCAAATCGGTTTTTAGGTATTATTTCTTCGTTAAATTCACTGTTTGGTAGTGCCAATAATAAGAAGTGAATTCAGTCTTTCGATTAGGCCTTAAGGTGGTGCAATTAGTGCGAGGGCGAGCACATAAAATACCACCGAAGTTGGCTCCACTGAGGCCAGCAAAATACTCTACATTTGGGAGGTAGGAAATGTTAGGAAGCGACAGGTTGTTGTTGTTGTTTGTGTATAAATAGTGACTACCTACCTAATTCAATGTACCTTTTTTTTAAATAATGGAAATTTTCCGATACTTCTCATCAGAGGATGATGATGAAGATACTGAACGTGCTCGCCACTTCGTTGGCCGCATTCTTAAAAGACGAACCAGAGCCACTCGTTGCTTCGTATTTGTTTGCTACAGTACATCTGTGTGGTATTAATCTAGGTACTTATTTTGGGAAAATCTAATAGACCATACGACTTGTGATGGGAGGCTGAAGAAAGAAAGACGGAAAACTGCCGAAAACTTGATGAAATCGGAAGAAAACGATCGGAAGCAACAGCGTAAACTGTGGACTTATTGGAGGTTACTCCACAAGTGTCTTCTGAACACTGTTCGTTTCGTGCAGAGTGGGAGCGCGAAGTCTTCACGAGCAGAAAGTTCTCCTACTTTTCATGCTTCGCAAAGTGAAGAGTACAAATGAAGACTTGCAATGTGAAAAGTTGAAGAGTTTAGGAATGGATCCCTGATCTATTGTGATTTTGACGCCTTACTGTATAGTACACGTAGCATTTTCTCTTACAAACTCTTCTTATAATATATTCTTTCGATTATTGTTTGAAGAATACTGGTGAGTACCAGTCAATTCCCACCAGGGAAGTTTAAAAATCTCGATGGCTTCAAGATTTATTAAAAGCACGCTAAGATATGTAGGTAGGGATACCATCATAATATTATATTTATAATCATGCGGCATACGTCTACATACGTTCAAAGAATTCCGACCTCATCTTATCGACAGGTTTGAATACCTTATTGTTCTTTTCTCAGAAATTCTGAAAACTTGTTACTTCTCTATCGGGGTATAGTTACGGAAAATTACTGAGTTATTTCAAAAAGACCTTAGTAATTACGTCATTCGATAGTAAAGTAAACACTGCGGGTATAATGTTTGTTATTAGGTATTTAGAAAGAATATAAATAATAGTACGACGTAGAGACAGCTGACGCTTTCTGGGGGTGTAGGCTGTTACGTAAGTGCGGAGTTCCAGATGTGAAGTTGGGCACACTTCTGCGGTCGATGCCTGGAGTCGGTGGTAGGTAGGTGGGAGGGGTTAGCAGGACTGTACAGGGGGTAAAATAACCTGCACATAACCGCCAATTTGCCTTCCGTAGCATTTTCCTCGGGAGTTTTGTGAAAGGTGGGTGGGGGGGGGGGAGGAGGGGCGTGGTGGCGATTCTAATTCGTGAGATTCACAAGGGTTATCCAACCGTTCTATATCGAGAGGAGCGATAGTCCCAGATCCATATTACATGAGGTAGAGTTGGAAGAAGAGACCAGAACCAGAAATCAACTCCTCTGCTAGTGAAGAGAAAATCACAGATTTTAAGGTCCCTGGAGATGGCAGTTACGCCGAATGGTTCTAGAGGCGGGATCAAAATTGGTACTTCAGTTGGTATAATCTACAAATTTAATTTTCATACCACTCTGGAATTGTAGATGTGTACCATGTGCCAAGTAGGTGTAGACTAGTATAATTTTTAGCCTATAATTAATTCAAGGTGTTATCACTTTGGGACGATAAAAATGTTTTCCCGCCAAAATCAGTGTTTCCGCGAAAGTCTTTCTGTTTCGAGTCACCGTCGTGTAGCATTTTTGATGACTTTTCACTTGGCAGTAGTCTTTGTGATATTTAGCAAAGTATTCTTGAAATTTTTAAAGCAATTTGTGCTCCACTTTTTTAGAGAAGAATTATGTTGTGTGACTATTGAAATTGTATTTTCTGTTTAGGTAACTTAATATCAATGTAGCAAAGATATACTTACATAGGTAAATATGAAAATCGAGGGATGGATTCGTGTGGCTGTCAGAATATGGCTACATAATTCAATTAATTGATATATATGTACTAACAATTTTGGACTGATTGCGATGTCTTTCTTTGAAACTGTCTTTGTTTTTCTTCGAAAATTAGTTGACATGTTAGTTCCCGGCCACCCTGGACGCTTCTACCTGCTCAGTTTTTCTTGCGCCTGCCTGGTATTTAACAGTACGTTATGAATCTGCTACAGTGCATGGAGATCCCTGTACAGCAAATAGGGCTCCGGTACACTAATGAAATTCCACAGTCCCTCGTTCACAATTTCTCTTTGTAGTTTACCTCAGTTGGCCGGTCACAGGAAACTCGATCGTTTATACTTTAGAAGCGGGGGGGTTTTTCTCTCTCGAAAATCCCGATGAGCCTTCTGTTGTGGCTAGAACGCTCAATTAAATCTCAACTGACAATAAGAACATAATTAGCGGGAGAGAGGGAAGAGAGATAATTACACGGGGGATCCTGGGACTGAGACCGTTCTACCATATCGGGAACAGTGACTAACTCGAGTGTGGACTAGGTAGCCGCCTTGTCGCCGTTTCCCGTCTGCTAAACGTTAATCATATCGGAGGAAAAGTTGCGGTTGATGTCGAATTTCCCATTCGACGCCTCGAAATGATAATGATTTAGGCTGTTCCTTATGGTTTAGTCACGACGAGAGATGTATGTTCTAACAAGGAGCTCTTTGGGGTTTCTCAATAGAAATTATACGAGGAAGTACATGGATGAAGGATCCACCATCCATTGCCAAGTTGAACTTGCGGATAGCTAGACCACAGTTAGCATTAACCGTGGGGAGGCTGGTATCCTAGCAATAGGCTCAACATTTTCAGTCATGCAGCATGACAGCATGAGCAAATTTTCGAAATGACCACTTGCTCCTCATAGGTACATTTTTGTTTTAGCATGGAACATGCTTTAGCCTTGGACTAACTAGCCGAAAAACGTTACGCGGGATGGGTGACGCGGGATGGTTAACGCGGAAGTGGAACGAAATTTTAACGATGATTTTCACGTACAACCGAGTAGTTGCTAGGGAAATGAAACTTCTTTCATTTTCATCGGACAAAAATCGTTTTCCATTCGTTGGAAAGCTCTTGATTTATCACGAATTTATTTCGTATTTGTTCTTGGTATTTATTTCCTAGTTTCATACTATAACTATACTAGCCTGACCGTTCGCTTCGCTAGCTATCCGAGATTCGCTGTACGCAGTATCGTGGAACCAACAAACGACGGAAAAATCCCATAGCCTACCTGGTATTTGTGCCCAATTTTATCAAAATCCGTCAAGCCATTCAGGAGTTGACCATGGTCGACCATATTTCCGCTATGGTCAGGGAATTAAAAATGCGCCTACGTTAAACTTGGGAGCCTACTGGATATTCGTGCCAAATTTGGTCGATATCCGTTGAGCAATTCGGGATTCGACCATGGAGGGGCCCATGGATGCGCTATGGTCGACCGCGGGGGTAGTCCGAAGGGTCGATCGTAGATAGAATTTCACGTAGATTAGGAATACGCGATAAAAAATAGGGGTTACCATTTCAATTAACGAAGTTGACCATGGTCGACCATAGTTCCGCTATGGTGAGGGAATTAAAAGTGCGACGTTGCACAACTTGGGAGCCTACTGGATATTCGTGCCAAATTTGGTCGATATCCGTCGAGCCGTTAGGCCGTGGGAAGACAGACAGACACACAGACTCACAGACACACAGAGATTCGTTTTTATAATATATAGAGATAGAGATAAATGAATGTTATAAATGGATAGTAAACAATGACGCTTGTTTGGTAGTCACTTGGTTATAGATACGTAGTGGCTAAAGCATGTTCCATGTTTCTTGAATTTTAGCCGAAGGCTCTAAGCAGTAAGCATCCGGGGGTCCAGGGGGCTTGCCCCCTGGCGATGCGCGCAGCGCCGAGTTTTTTTACTAAATTTTTTCATTATGGCAAACAGTTCCGATTTTTGGTAATCTCACTGGAGTCACCCAATCTTAGGCGATATTTAACCTTAAAAAAACTCATTTTTTGACCTTTCTACATGGGTGTTTAGGGGTGATGGTTACCTATCGAAATAGTCGATTTTCTGCCTCGAGTCACCAACTTACGCCATTTTGCGGAGAGTAGTTTTTGGCGATTATAAAGCTGCTTTCACAATTTGGGACCCTCAGAAATTCAAATTTGACCCACTCGTTTTGAGGAGGAAATCTCATCTTTCCAGTTGAAATGAAAGCTCCTTTATTTATCGTGGAATCGTGTTTCTCGTGGTTATTCATCGTGGATTTCGCTGTCGTTCATTTGTAGAGGAATTGAATAAATACATTCAGACACTGAGCTCCCCACTTCAGAGACTTATGATTTTTGATATGCCAACAACACATTTTATTTTTCAGTTATAGATCGACATGATTGTTTATTGCATAAGAGGTTATTCACACGATACAACCATACTTTAGGGCTGGTAGTCTGCTGACGATTGAATAGTTTAGGTGCTTGCAGTCAAGAAGCCCTAGGAGGACCTGGCACAAGACGTGTCTAGATTGTATCATGTTTGGCGCAATGTTCCCAAGACCAATGCCCTAAAAAGTTCTAAAGTCTTATGACGACTATAGTCTGATGCGGCGTTAGTTTCGCATAAGAAAGTAAAGTTCACACCTTTAAATCCCCTTCGAGGTAAAAAAAAAAACAAAAACAAAAACGTAAACTGCCCGAGCTATCAACAGAGTTTGCTGATGGGGCCAAAGCTGAGGACCCGCTAACCGCCGAACTCCCTCCTGGCGACCTCTTAGCCCGTTTTTCTGCCTTTCGAGCTTTCTTACGGCGAACAACCGTACAGCTCTTTACCTTCGACACGCCAGGAATTTTTCAGTAGTTTTCTCTACTTGCACCTCGTTTTGGAAGAAAATCTTTGTTTAAAAACACCCATCTGCCTTCAGACATTCGCTACTAAGTACCAAAGAACTCTGGAACTTCGGTAATGGGGAGGACGGTTTCATTTGCCAGCGGCCTGAGCTGAGTTTGTCAGTTTCTTCACCGAAAACCGAAGATTTCCGAAGCTCCTACAGTTGGCTGCCAGAATAATGCCCGAAAAATAGTCATTTTTAAGGAGGAGTGACTGGCATCCCGGGTAAACTAGATATTATTAGCGCCACTACGGAGTGACAGTTCAGTATTTTTTTCATTTTTTTTTTTTTCTTTCATTTCTCTGGCTGTTATTTCTAACTTGTTCTGTCCAGTTAGCCGTGCTCGAGTTCCCTTTGTTGGACTGATGAGGAATTTTCAACATTCTTTCGTTCATTCGCATCATAGAACGATCACGGGGTTGTCAGAGTTGTAGGTAGTTATGACACTTGGGGTAACTCGTAAATCATGGGTCAATCGTCTCTATAAAATAAACACACCTCGTTTCAAGAACAAGTCACTTCTGCTGAACTCGCTATCTTGTTTAGCTAATGTTTCTCTGGTTATTTCAGCGTGAACTTTCAAACGTCGATCCGTGTTCAGGTATTTTACGCCCCTTCGCCTTCATGCACACAGTAATTACATACATAAATATACAAATTGAACGTGGCGTATTACATATGCTGCACATCTTAGGTGTCAGTAATTCTGCACATATTAGTAACATATTACTACTTTAATCTGCAAAATAATATAGCCCGTCCGCGTAAACCATTGATTTATTTTGAGGTAATAATTATTTGTAACGCATTTTCCATGATCAGCCTAAGGACTGTGTGAACCAAAAACTAGCAATTCTCAGTCATGTTTCTGTTATTGCTGGCAAGACGATTAGTCGGTTATCTATTAATATTTGCTTTATTTGTCGAAAACACAAAGTGCGTGGACAATATTGTCATGTACGAACTTACAGAACAGTATTAGAGGGAAAAACAATATAAGAATTTAAGACAATGCGACAGACATTCAGGCAAGTACGCAAACTAGAGAGGAATTGACATTAAGTTCTAATAATAATTGACATTATTCTATAACATTCTAATTTGTTGTATTTATGTTACAGGTTTGTTGGTGTTTCGATATTTTCCGCCTCTGAAAACCACATTGTCCGTACGTTGTAAGTATTACCTATGCAGTTTGTACTTCTTTTTTTAGGTATCAGTTTATTAGGTATAGGTACTCATTTGACGATACTTAGAGAAGGTTGTTGTATTCGAATACATTTTATAAGTACCACAAACTGCCACTGATCGCCACTATCGTGGCAATTTTGATTATGAAACGGGTATCTATATGAGATCTGTATCGGCTACCTAGATTACCTGTGCGTGGCACGGTGAACAGGCTACCCACAAGGCAATATTCCCTACATCGTCTTGTAACGGACGAACGGTTCATCGCACAGAAATGGTTTTGGTGTCGTTGAAATCTCGAAAGCTACCGCGAAATGTAAACAGTCTATCGTCGGGAAGGACCACCGTGTTTACGATGAAGGAGTTGGATTAGGAAAAATGCACGTCTACCCGTCTATGTTGCCTGCCGGTGTTTGAAGAGCTCGCCAGAAAAAACCGCATCAAGATCCGTTCACTCGTTTGGCCATCCACTCAAAACATACAAACAAACAAATTTCGAGTTCGATCTATAAGATCAGGGTGTCTGCTACAAATTAATTATATATTGTTTATTCAATATCAACACAGGACCAGGTGTGACGAAGGGCACGTACTAGAATTAGACCAAGTCATTGTTCGCATATATTATTAATAGACCAATGCGAGCCTACCACTTGCAAATTAATATTGTCGAACAAGCCGATTAAGTTGGCGACCGGATCAGTAGGTAGTGGACAGCTTGTTTATTGCTCTTAATATTTGACATAAACCCTCCTAATTTTGCTTCCCCTTGATGAAGCTGTTCTCCCTCTGTTCTTCAGACGTGTTTGGATCCTTAAGATCCTACGAGTATTTCTATATGGAACTGATGTCTTGCTGGCGATAGTCTTTCTTCAGTCGTCTGAAATTTGCCGCTGCTGAACTCAGTTGCTGTTGCTTCCATGTGAGCCGTCAGACATTGCTTTCCAAAATGATATAAAAGAAATACATTCGAAATGATGTTTGTCATTTCGAAACTTTGCAGCTGCTGCTCAGTCGTTTGCGGTGATCCTCAAGTGATTTCTACCGTTCAAACCACCAATCCTCCGCTTCCTCTGCTTATCCCGCAGTTGATCCTCAGGTAGCTTCCCGGCTCTCGCCGAGGTTGATGCTACCACGATTAGGTTACCCTAGTTTTTCTATTCAGAAGTCTTTTGTTCGAACCCCCTCAACTCCTCGACCGTAATATCTTTTTAATAGACCACATCTAGGGCCTCTTCCTCCGGGTGACACTGTTATTACCTACATCGAATCCCGCTGTTCCACAGATGTACCCTCGACGTCTGTATGTTCCTTTTTCGGAGAATTTCTTCGACTTCTCGGATGTATCCATTGATTGGGAGAGGCCACCTATTGGGTTGTCCGTTGTATTGTTCTGTATCTCCCGTAATGGTAGCCTTCCGATAAAAACTGGTGTCGGGAGATGATCGGCTGTTTGTTGGTGGGCGGCCCCTCCTATTCCGTCGCTCCTAATTGTAACAAACCCGGCAATTTACCCGATGAAAATGATTATACGTGGATCCCAGCGGTTAGGGCTAATCGTCCTTTTATATTAGTTTATGCCCAACTAGGCCAAATGCTCGGTCATTATGGGCTGTTGTGGAGTTTAGTATCAATATTTCCAGTATGGGAATTCAATCATTTGCTATCCCTTCTAATTCCTGACGTATTGTGCAGATACCGCGCTTTTCGATGAATTTGAGAAAAAAGGCGACACTCTTTTTTCTATCATCGTGGAATAATCCATAGTGTGTATTGTGGCCTTTAGACAAAAGGAAGCTTAGCTAATAACCAGAATCATCACGCTCATGGCTTAGGCTTTTGGCTGTAGATTGTTTGTCAACAATAAAGAGGTTATAGTGACATTTCAAGCTAATGACGAAAATACTTAGTTATACTTTCGCTAAAGTACCTATACAGGATATTTGGGCGTCTAATGGATTTTCCAGATAAATGTCTAGGTGGATAGTGCGTAGGATAACTACTGTAGACCAGTCATAACTTGCTGAGTCACAGGAGTATTGCAGAGGACAGGTCGTTGTTTACCTATTTGAGTTGACCAGCCCCCCTCCACAATAAATCCCACTATTCTTCTCCCAATAACCGTTATAATAATTAACTGCAAGTTTCATTCAAATCGGAACGTCTAGGTATATGTAAGATACGTTCTACAATATTGAGCTGTTTTCCCCCCTCCTCCAACGTGGTCCAGTATAATTACGGTTCTGACGAACTCAGGTTTCAAGCTGGACCGCTCTAGACATCCGTTCATTCCAATCGGATCAGTTTGGTAGTTAAAGACCTGCATTATATGCATTTTCTGCCCTACCCATCTCCTGCCACCTTCCTCCCGGTCCGAATTTTGTCAAGGGTCGCAGATTTCAAGTACCCTTATTTTGATTACCCTCGGCATAATCGTCTAGTTTCATCTCATTCATATAAAAGAAGAAAATTGTGAATTGAGAATTTATTGTGATTTGTGATAGTGGCGCCAATCGTCTACAAATGGCATGCATCGGAAACGAAACATCAACATTTCTTGATTCTTATCAGTTACATACAGACATAAGTAATATTACGATTTTATAAACGTAAATGAACCCCTTCTTTCTGTACATACAAAAAAAAAAAATCTCGGGCAAGAAACGCGATTTCACGAAACGCCGATTAAATTTTGCTCATTTGACCGAAGAACCAACGAAGCTGTAGCTGTTAAATATTCTGATTCAATTTTTAGGTATGTGCGCAAAACAAGAAAGTTTTTTGAATATAAAATAATGTAGGATATTTGGTTCAAATTAGGTTTCCGTATTATATCTAAAATATTCAAGTTTCGATTCATGAAACAATATGTTTCTGACGAGCTGTAGTAGATTCTGTGCTTGTGCAAAAATGAAGGCGTGAATAGGCAGAGAAACTATTGTAATGTATACTATAAACATTTTAGTAGCTAACTTGAAAGAAACTTGATAAATTAACCACACAACTCGAGTAACGAACTTTATGTATTATGTAAGTGTGTCTGCGTAAATATTTTACTCTAAGAAAGCCTGCTACTGTATCAGAACAATCAAGTTCTTAAAGTTATTTAAAATATCCATAACCAAACTAGGTACCAGTATTATCCAGCATATTTCGAGGGTGTCAAAGCCACATGTCGTATCACCGAAAATTCGATTTTGTTGTTGTTGTTGTAATCAATAAAACATTCGATTCTGCGTTGTTTGAGACCAGTGTTTTATCGATAACTCAACTCGATCTTATCGAAATCGATGTTCGAGTGATAGGGTCGTATCATGGACAAAGAAAAAACCAACATGTCGTATCATGGTTTTTTTTTGTGTGAATGAATTTCATACTCTTTCCATTTATAAAGCGCCCAAACATTATGAATTATGCTCGAATAAAATATTTAAAAAATTATTTCATCACCACTATGGTTTTGAATCAGTTTTTTGGCTCTCCTGAAAAGTTGGTGAGAATGTGATACGACATGTGGCTTTGACACCCTCGATTTGTACATCTTAGTTTTACTCTTATTATCCGTCAATTATTTAATATCTTCGTATAATGTCTAATTGTATGAATTTCCCAACTTGACACAACTTCTTATTACACAGGCTTTTCTCCTTGGTGTACCCTGTACCATTGGAGTTCCACTACTGGTGATTTTCCCCTATAGCTGGCCGCTAAAGATACTGCGAATGTTGAATCTAATTCCCAATGATTTACAATCGGGGCGTGCGTATTCTATCGGGAAGAAAGCGTGCGAAACGTCGTAAAAACGGGGACAGAGACCGAGCGAGCGGTGCTAATCCGCCTGCCACACTGCGTGGAGTCACCCTTTGACTGTTAATGTAAACCCGAATCAGAAAGGGGTAGCTTGGGAAAACAACCTTAATATCACCTTTCCGAATAATTGTTCGACGTGGCTAATTGGTCGAGAACGCGTGCCCATAGGCAGCGAACCAGAAATGCATTTTCCGAAGGACAGCTCTGAGTCATCGGTTTCGAGGGACACCTCGTATTCGTATTCGTAATTCCTTCGTTTGGAGAGAGAAACCCATTAGTACATCATTGCCTGCTGCAGATGGATTTCACTGCAAACGGAACTGTAGAAAAGAACACGTATTGGGCCATAATACCCGTCTGCAGGATAACAAAGGGTGAAGCAAGATCAATTTATCGCAATATGAGGACTACCTTGGTGATAGGTTGTGGGTGATAAACAGGTGAAAAGAAATCGAAATGACGTCACAGTTGAAGGCCGTCACCTTTCGCGCCCGCCTCACAGTGGAGCCAAAGCAAGTTCAGCTGGAGGCTTATAGGAAATGGTACGCTGATTCAGAGTACCTATGTATGTTCTTAGTGCGCAAATTCCAAAAACCTTAGACAATTCGTATTAGCGCATTGGTAACTATAAAATCGGATTTCATTATAAAACAAAAATTGAAGACCATCAAATTCAGCGTCGAATGATACCAAATTGAACTCTCCAACTAAGTAGCTGTGATCTTTGGTCATTTCAGGTTTCTGTAAGGGTCTAAGGTTACCGCAAACAGCAGAAATCTTAGAAAAGTACCAAAAATCATGGTTCTATAGTTCAAGGAGCCCTAGTAAGTCTCATTTGACGCAGCGCTTTAGAAAGCCAGTTGGATTAGTTCCAATGAGCGTTGGATTAGTTCAAATTTTCGCTCACTGGAACTAATCCAACAGGTATTCTAAAAGCTTTCAAATTGGACTTACTAGATTTGAAATTAATTCGACGGTTTTTGTGATTTGTGGTGCTAATCAGCTAATCAGCTATAGGGCATGGTGTAAATTCTGAAAGCTATAAAAGAATAATTGAAGGCCGTCAAATTCAGCGTCGAAAGAGACAAATTGACCTCTCAAACTAGGACATTATGATTTTTGGTCAGGCATAGTTTCTTCAAGGTTACCTACCACAATAGTTAGCAGAAATCTTAGATTTTATTGTCTTTAACTTTTCTCTCTGACAAAAACCAGTCGGATTAGTTCTAGTGAGCAAACTGTCAATTTCCGGCGTTTTTGGGATTTGTGGGATTTGTATTTTGGGAGTTTCGAGCTGCTAATTGGCATTTTGGTGGGGGGGGGGGGGGGGGGCTCAAGGTCCGATTCGTATGCCAAAATGCTGAAAATGCCGATTTTGATACATTTTTGTTAGTATGCTTGCCTTAAAAGCGGATGATGCACGAGTTCCAGTCATGGTAATTTATTGAGATAATCATAATAATTTGTCATCTTAGTAGTTAGCCTTGTTTTTTATATGAATCATTTTAATAATACAGAGAAAGCGAAACGGAATGAGCATAGAATAATTTCCATTCTCATAAAAACAGCCACCCTGCAATTATAACCTTCGGGTGTTACCCTGAAAGAAGCTTATTATTATAGGTTTTTATTACTATAATTACCTATACGAGGTGCCACCTGATTGTAACGGAGACCAATAAGTGACAGGCCTGGCTTTCACCGAAAGTCCGGTGGGGGCGTTAGAACGTCTAATTTTTCGTTGTGTAATTATTTATTCGAGAAAACGTGAATTCACACGATGATAATACGAGTGAGGTTAATGACTATTTATGAGCCTCGACGGCGTTAGATAGTGAAATCGATCGGTGGAGTTGCGGAGGCGGGTCGTTATAACGGGATTTTTTCTGACAGAAGGGTAATTTTGGAGTATTTTTAACGTAATCTTTCGAGCGAGAAAAATATTTCCCTTTTCCAATTTTTCTCCCTGTTCTTCACGATGAGGGTGAGTTATTCGAAGTGGAGAAAACGTCATTGAAGGGGAAACGAGTGGTGTTATCTTGCTGTAGGATCTTTCGTATATGAATATGATAATATCCTTTAATTCCTATGTTTTGGAGCAGGTACCGATGGTGGTAAAGTTGTGTTAGAGGTTGGTTGCCATAGCGTTAAAACTGCATCCATTAAATGAATTAGGACTTTGCTGCGGTAATTTCCGAAGTAGGTAGCATACCAGGTCTAGCACATCGCTATACTTAGTATGACGCTTACCAGGTGATTCACGTGAGATTTGGGTTTAGTTCAAAGCAAACTATAAGTTACCTACCCCAGCGATGAAATTTCAAGTCATGACCCAAAAGCAAGGAGCTGTTTGCTGCATTGTGGTAATGATAGCTCTACAGCGAATTTCAGTTTTACACCAAGTAAATTAAAATTTTCAAATTATATTATTATATGCAGCTAATTTCGATGGTCTAAGGTATGTCGCCAGCATAGTCATAATCCGGTTTTTGCCAGGGCTTTCGAGAAATTGTGTCTCAACGAGGGGGCGGACTTACTGAAACCATCGGCCATGGGTAGGCTTCAGGCAAACAAAGTTCCTGAATTTGTTTGAACAGGTTCTGCGCATAACCCACTGGGCGAGAATACTCCGTTACCACCGCATCAAGCTCCGGAACCTTCACAAAACAGTTTGGCACCCATCTTCTTGCACATCGGAGGGCTCGTGAACATAATCCATCAGATTTTTCGTGTGGTTACATGACTCGGTGCATAATCAAGATACGCTATTTTACCATATCGCCATCACCCTTTTGAAACTAGGTAGGTAGGTACTATTTGTGTACCTACCTACTGATGCGACGAGATGTAAGTTCCAGGTGTTCCAACCGATGGGTTTCGGAACCTAAAACTTCCTACAACTCGCAGAACTCATAAGTTCTCGAGCTGGGTCTTTGTGGAACATAGCTAGGATTTGTGAACAATATACAGCTCGTAAGAATTATTTCATTTATTTATTTAGTTATTCGTGAGCCATAAAATACAATTTAGACCGATGGCCTCATGTACATTACACCAGTTGGGATCACTTTTTGATTGGTAGTTTCGGTTGATTGACAGGCCAACACTTACCTGGCTGTTCAGGGAACTTCGAGCCCTTGCACATGGTAAACACTTACTAGAAATGGGCCTGAAAACACTTCTCAGAGTTGTTTACATTGCCAAGGAGCATGTCTTCACCTGGCTCTGATTCTTCGAATTTAGGGTTTTCAAAATATGTACTTTGGAACGGTTCGGGATTTACCCAAGGGAAGGCCCGTTATTTGGGATTTAGAACCGGGTTTTCAGGTCTTTCTGGAAAAAAACCTAAAACCCGCTGTTGGGTGGGGGGTTAGAGCAAAGAATGTGCACAATTAACAATTACCGTTCACAGATTTTATTGATAGTTTCCATTTATTAAAATTAATAGTAATTTGGAACTTTTCTTGTTAGAAGACACTGAAAGACACGATATTTCTGTATAATTCTACGATTCTTCTACGTAAGCGATTCAGTTGAAAATGACCATGTATTATGCTAACAACTATTATGCATCAATGAGTTGTTTGTTGAAAGAAAAGATGTTTGCCCTGTAAGTACGCAGTTATATGATCTACGCCAAGCTCCGATGTTGATTGCTAGGCCATCTATGGTAAGCTCTGATGTTGATTGCTTATTAGTAACTCAACCTTGGAGCACCTGCTCGAAAGACTGGAAGTTACTCATTTCATATTGCTTTATCTGGAAATGTTGAGTCGACATTCTGAAAAGCCTGAAATAAGGGGAACAGTCTGCTTCCTTTCATTTTCGTCATAGGTAATTATTACATATTATAGGTAGGTAATATAATAATATTATTCCATACTTATATAAATAAACCAAAACTGGGCTATACGAAACATTTGAAGGGCAACATGCGCGCGAAATGCTCGTTGGCAGGTTTTGTCGATTGAAGCTGAACGAAAAGAGAAGGTGGAAAAGTTGCAGTCACACAGTATGAGCGAATTTTCAAACAGCAATAAATTCCATCAAGATGGGTAGTAGGTAACACTCAACTTTAAACGCAGTAGCTCCACTGGCGATTTTCCGATATTATTTTTGACGGGATTCTACGGAATATGTGAAAATCAAAGACGGCCTCGTTCTGGACGTTGTTGTTTAGGAGCGGGTTGCCGTGCTGCGGCTGGTGAGAGATAGCGGAAGGTGATCAGCTGACTGGTGCACGCTAGCGTACAAACGCCACTTCTACGCTGCTTCTACCTAATCTCTTGAGGCCATGCTACACTCTTGACCCTGGTCAGGTACCAGGATCCCCTTCCAACGGTTCCACACACCATCTCCACACAACCACACCACAATACATGCCTGCCTTCCTACACCTACCTACTCCCAGCTTCTTTTCCCTTCGAGACCAGCTCGTCTCTCCAGCTCTTACGAACATATTATGCAGACTTCCACTCCCAAGTCCCCTTCCACCTGTATGGTGTTACAAGTTCCGTACACAAATGGGAAAGTTGTTTCCGAACAGAGCCGTGATTATTGGAATTGAAGGGTTTCACCGCACCGTTGCGGCTGCGAGGAAACGAAATCCGATTGCGGCCATGCGGTGATGCGTGTTGACAACGATCGCTCAATACAATAAGGAGTACCCTGGGGTCTGAAAGTAGGTGGTTTCTTCCCTAATCGTTTTTTACTCAGTTTACTAATAAGTTATCATAGGGGAGAATAACGAATATTGGTTTCCAAGATTACATACTGGCATCCTCTGACGTCACACTGCGAAGTTCATGTTCCACGCCACCCTTGGGATGTTGACCAAAACATGACATAAAGCTGGCTGTAACGAGATTTTGTTGATTAACCTTTTGGTTTATATTTTCAACAATGAACCTTTGGAATGGAATCAAGCATTACAAAAAAAAAAAAAAAAATTCCGTGGTTTCCGTTTCAAGGTAGGTACGTAGAATCCGAAAATGGAATAAAAACTTTCTGCCCGTCCGCCGTATTTCGCACTTTCCTTAGTTACCATGAACGAGAATGAATGAAATTCGGTTTTTAGGTCCCATTTGGGGCCTAGTTGGACCGCGAAGCTCGGCGTTACTGTCAGGTGGAAAATAGTGTTTGAAATTTCCAGGGCGCCGTTATCTCGAAACCAATGAACAAGTGTGCAAAATTTCAGCTTTTAAAACCTTCCGCATGGTAGGTATTGACCACAGAAAACAGTGATCTACGCAGAAGGGGCACCTATAATACAGGTACTTAACCGTTGCGTAATAATTTTCAGCATTTTGTAAACAGTTGAATTCAATAATAATATATTTGCGAGCTAACTGGCTCTATTCATATGGGTGTTCTTTTCATCAGTACGTGCAATAAAAATGAAAATTACATGCATTTTATTACATCTAACGCAAACAATAATAATAATATTGCTACACAAGGATAAGCTTTTGGGAGGAGGAGGGACTTATATTTAAACTGAGGTATTTACGCGCATGGTCTATTAGTCGACAAAACAAAATGCCCTGAGCCTGCACACTTCGCGAAAAACTTGAATTGCTTTTGCTGTCCGGGCATCCAAATCTCCGAACACCGTGTGTGTGCTGTCCAGTCAACCCTGCCGCGAAAGGGGTATGGTGTACTCTCGCTGAGGCATAAATGGGGCAAACCGACATTATGTGAAAAGTCTGCCAATTCGAGTAGGCAGTATAGCTTCCTCACTTGAAT
Source organism: Leptopterna dolabrata (assembly GCA_954871275.1). Classification (NCBI taxonomy): domain Eukaryota; kingdom Metazoa; phylum Arthropoda; class Insecta; order Hemiptera; family Miridae; genus Leptopterna; species Leptopterna dolabrata. Next base: position 31,735,368 of record OX940980.1, read on the forward strand.
CACATGAACGTATAGAATAGTTGGGTAGGTTCATTTTGATACGGGACCATCTGCGATCCAACCCACGTGTACCCTCAAAATTTCAGCTCTCTACGATTATTTTTCGCGTAGTTAGAAGCGTTACAAGGAAACGGCCAATATTTCATGTTCGCGCATGCGCAGGCGATTTCCATGATTTTGAAACGAGACCATCTGTCATGCAACCCGCGTGTACCCTCAAAATTTCAGCTCTCTACGACTGTTTTTCGCCTAGTTAGGAGTGTTACAAGGAAATGGTCAACATTTCATGTTAGCGTATGCGCAGACGAAAGTTGCGGTACGATTCCAATGAAATTTATTTGGAACTATCAAAGTATTATTCCTGGTCGACCCTCCGAGTTTCAACTCATTTAAACGATATTTAGGGTAGTTATGGGCTTTTCAAGTATTTGACGTTTGCGCATGCGCAGACGAAAGCTACCGTACTTTTTCAATGGTTTTGGTATGGGACCGTCTATGACCCAACACGCACCTACCGTCCAAATTTCAGCCCATTTCGACCATTATTTCGGGTAGTTATGGGCATTACAAGGAATTAGCACTGACAGACGGGCGATTGTAAGCTGGGCCCAAATCTTGGGTACCCGATGTAAACTGGGCCTAATCCTTCCTACTTGCCCTCTCCCTTGGTGTGTAAACTCGGCCCAGGATCCTCTCATAGTCGTAATCTCCACAACTCGGTCACTGTAAACTTGGCCCAAGGAACTAATAAAAAGTAGCCGTTCATTCCACCAAGTTTTATTATAACGAATAGTTATCTTACAAAATCGAGGCTTTCGCCAATCACAGTCACTATAAAACATAAATATAGTGAATATCACAGCCAAATGTAAAATATATAGTGGATATCACAGTCAAATGTAATATAGTGATTGGGTCAAAAATAATAATACCAACGATTTAAGTTGGGTGGGGGCTATAATGATTGCTGGCTTTAACGGCCAAGCCATAAGTAGACAGGTTTCCTTGGAAGTATTTTTCCAGTTCTCCAGCCATGAATTTTTGCCGTTGCCTCATAAAGGCGGGTGGTTGTGATTCTGCCTTTTCTCCGAAATAACATAATTGGCTCCAGAAGTGATGGCGGAAGCGGTACAAGATGTGTTACAGCACCTAATCCAGCAAAACAAAGCGATGTGAACTCACTTAATATTCATTCAATATCACATATGGTTGAGAACCGTCAATATTTATTTATTTATTATGATAAACTCTTAATATGATAAAACTCTTACCTCCAACTGGTTTCTCCCGTCGCCAAATCCCGGCATTTTTTGAATTTGAACTTGTCCACTTCGATTTGAACGAAACCGCGTTGGCTTATAACAACATTCGCACATGACATTATAGCAAATGCTTGGAGAAGGAACACTTGGACTAGGAGATAACTGTGGAGATAACGGTACTGTTCACCTGTAGAAACTGACTGACTAGCTGGGCCTGGGCCGAGATTACAATGTTCGCTTCGATGATGGATTAGAGGGGTGGGTCGAGTTTACATTTAGATAAGACAGTCTGACCCTTGGTCGACCGAGCTTGGGCCGAGATTACACCCGCCCTGACAGACAGACACGGAACCAAAAATGTTCCTCGATGTCTGAAACGCAAAATTGTAGTGGAAATTTTCATTTTGGAGGGCATCAATTTTTTTTTTTTACTCAGTCACCAAGGCTTCCCTACCTTCGGTAGTGAGGAAGCAAGATGTCCTCTTGTACTCCCATGTCATGCGTACCACGCAGTCCTCCATAGGCGTAGTGGTTGCCATGGATCGAGAGGCCCGTCTTGTACCTGCCTGAAGTTGTACCAGCTCCTGGTACTCTCGAGAAATATCGCCCGCAGCAGCCAGCACTGGGTATTGCAGTACGTTCTGGGTAGTGCAGTCTGTTCCTACCAGAGTGCTCCTCACAGCCACCAGGATCGCCTCCATATAGATCTGTGTTGAGTTGGTGGTTGTGGTGTAGGGGGCCAGCTGAGTTGGCAGCCAAACCCCGCAAGAAGGCCCGGGAGTTTCGCGTTTTTGTAAACTACCTATTTTAATTTCTATCCGCATTGTTACAACATGAAGTGAATATTTTTGATTATAAAAATTGAACCAGTGCCATGAATTCGCTAAGTAACTATGGATACCTATTTCTTTCCGCCGATTCATGAATCATGTATGTCGAGTATCCACGCTGGCATCGAGTGGCATCATCAGATCTTAATTATTAATTAAATACTGCGCATGTCTGCTGCAAACCCTGAATAGGTAGCTAACCAATAACCATAAGTACGTTTCAACTTTGATGCAGAACCATCACCAGTTAAGAAGGGTAAGCGATTACGTTTCAGCCTGACCGCCCCCATCTTTACTGGAAGCACATACCAACTCGAGAACTGCCCACCGTCACAATTTACAATAGTGCAAAACGTCAGTTCTACTCCCACTTTTGAAACATAGATATTTGTTAATAAGTTCAACAATGAGTCCACCTACTTCTGCCTTTGATATTCTTAGGGTTGCGATCAAAACGTTATAAGAAAGTATACTTTTGAACTAGGGGTCAGTGCTGTAAATTCCTAATCAAGTTCACAATTCATATGAACGAAAAATTGATTTTGATAGAGCATAAATTTAAAAGGACCGAGAGCATTGAACTTGGAATTATCAATCAAAATGCGCGAATTGTCGAACTCGAATCAACGAGAGTCGACTTCCAACCATTTTCCCGTTCCTACAACAACTCGCTTCCCGTATTCACATTTAGAAGTGCCACTGTACGCCATCACCACGATTTATTACTAATAAAACCCGTGTAATTTCCAAGAGCAACTGAGGAAAACAAACCGAAAGAAACTTCTTTTCGGCCGCTCATCAAAAACCTCTCTGAAAAGGCCATCACATGTGCGTGTACACCTGTGTCGGTTTTATCAGAAGGAGAATTTTCTACCTAATAAAGGTTCGGCGGATTTCGAAAAAGGTGACGGCGTGGGGCGCGTCATTAAATTTGAAACCCCGCCGGAAAGGCAGATGGGCCCGCTTTTAATGTAATTTTTTGCGCAAGTTTTTTTTCTACCTCATTTGTCAGTTGTTTTGCAAACGAAGACATTTTTTGTTTCAAATTTTGTTGTTGTGTTGGGGGTTTTGTACGGTAGATGTTGTTTGTTTTGGTGGGTTCATTTAGAGGTACAGACTACTGCCTGGTGGCAAGTTTATTTGGAGACCCGATGCCGTTTGCAGCAACTGGTGAGATGAGGATTGCGTCACTACCTACTCATTTCAGATTGTTCGGTTGGGAGTCACTCTGCCAAAACTGAGTTTTGACTTCCTTTTATCCTGGTAAAAACCCTACAAATTATTCCACAACGGCTAATCAGTTGTGGCACAATATCATAAAAATCAAACCGCCAGTGTCGTCTGCGCACGTGTAAATATTTCTTTGAAATGTGGAGGGTAGTTCGGTACCTAATGGGCCATTAATTGGTTCCAGATTTTCTCAACTAATTACCAAAGGATTCATGAATTGCAATTCATCCAAATTTGTCTCTGGAAACTGGACTCCTGATAACTACGTACGTCGTTCATTTCCGTCAAGAAGTAGTTGTTTTACAAATATCCAGTGTTACACACTTTTCTAGGACTCTTAAAAAATATTATTTATATCTGTATCAACTGTGATCTGTGTCAACTGTGAATCATGATCATGTTGTGATGTTTCATTTGTTCATAATTCAAGCCCATTCGTTAACAAACGGCTGGTCGTACTCTACAGTGCTCCTATTCACCCCGAAAATTGCAAAATCACATTCTATAGTGAGTCGAAAGAAAAACTGTTGAAATAATATATTCTTATATTGAAACATATTGTATTGCTCCACAAAATCCATTAAACAGCTGATTTTGGGTCTTGGGACTTGAAATCTTGAAGGCCTGTCTGTAGAGTTTGCTGTATAGGTTTTAACCCTTATTTTGGGTCTTACACCTTGAGGTATCTTACCGTTGAGATATCTACTACTTCAATTTCCTTTGGATGATGGATTTATACGAATTCAATGAAAGATCTAAGGTTCAGGTTTGCATTAATGAAAGTTTAGTGCGGTGGTTGGTCAGTTGATCACGTTTCTGTATTTATAAATAACTTGGGAAGAAACCTACTACCTGTTTTCCCAGTTCTCAATCCTTTTCACTCTATCAATCCTTACTCGAGGTGAACGAGAATTAATCGGGTGTTACCTCATGAGACTTGAGCAGCTTCCCGAGGTTTAAATGAGCGGACATAAACCAACTTGTTTCCTTTTATTTATTCATCACCCGCCGGCCGGGCAAGGGGGGGCGATGGGGACAAGAAACAAGTGTTGCACCCGAGATGGTGGCGAAGATGGGCAACATTATGCACGAGTAATTGACATGGTGCTCTACCGGGACTCTCTATCAGATGAGCTAAATTAAATGTATAGGCGACGAAAGAGGATTAAATGTATAGGGCATCCCCAGCCTAAGGATCTGATAGGTTCCCTTCGGACTACTTGGCGAGCCACCAGTTCTTCTTGTTCCTTTTCCGTTTTGCATTCTTCTTCGTATAATTGGCTACTTCAAGTTGGGGTTCCTTATCGGGTCCGTGGACCTGCGAGTTTTTCGCCCCCGCGTCTTTCAGCCGCAAGTCCATACTGCACACGTTGGATCACACTTTAATGGGGTGCTCGAATGAAACTGACTACAAGTAATAAGAACACACACTATCTGTTCCAATTAATAGAAACAGTATCAAATCTGTTTGTCTGTCACCTATGTTATCGCTTAAGTACGAAATGCCTGTTACTTATAAAAACGGAGTTATAATATAACAAAGTCTATTTCCACGAAAACAATGAATACAAAGTTAAATCGATTTCGACGGTTAGGTCATCATCAGTAACAAACATGAACTGATCAACATGACTGTTCATGTTTGTTACTGATGATGACCTAACCGTCGAAATCGATTTAGCTTTGTATTCATTGTTTTCGTGGAAATAGACTTTGTTATATTATAACTCCGTTTTTATTAAAATGGGTTTCCACAACTTCGTCGCGAGTGATTTAATTCGTACCTGTTACGTATCATCCCGGCACACTGTATAATCAGGCATTGTAGCCAGTATATACCTGATGGAGCTCGACGATGTGGATACATCGACCAGCAGTGATTTTCGGGGAATGACCATCAAGGTAGTCGTCATAATTAATTTAATCGCCTTTAATTTTTCGGTAAGTAGATAATATGTAATCTGGATGCTCACTAGCAACCGCAGCTCAAAATAAATACCTAAGTAATATTAATGATTGATGAGTGTAGATGTTACTATTGTACCCATATATTCACAAGATTTTTCTGGAATATCAGCCTGGAAACTGTGGCTAAAATGGTAATTTTCATAACTTCCCCAACCGCGTCTACCATAGATTACAACGTCACCCATAGGAATGGGGAATGTTTCTAACCAAACGAGATATTAAGGACTTTCATACTTTGCCTTCGAGAGACAGGCAACATACATAAATATACAATACCTAGAATTCACCGGTAACATCTACTTCATTAGGCGTTGTGTTTTACAGAGCTCCTTAATTTTCTTATGAAAAATATTGAATTTTATAATTGATATTAAATTAACATTTGATTAATTAATTTATTAGGTATTATTAAATTTAATTATTATTAAATTAACATTAGTTATTGATATCAAATTCACTTTTTGCTTTGTTCATCTGCATTTTGTTCGTTGCACACAATGGACCCCCCCCCCCCCCCCCACCGCTCCTTCCTTGAAAGACCACTTCATGCAAAAATGTGAACGAACTCATAAACAGATACCTCGAATCTATATTAGTTCTCCTTCTATTAGTTCCGGATCTCCTGGATGTATATTTTTCACATGCCGAGCACACTTCAGTTATCGTAAACAAACCTTGTATACGTATCGCGAATTTTCGAGTTGCTTTTCCGTTTTACTAACTTCATCACGTGATTCATTGTTTGGAAAATAAAATAAATCAAATCCTTAGCGCCAGAGGGAAACAAGTTTTGTGCAACCACCGTAATCATTGTGCTCACTGTGCACTTCCGATATAACTAGTTGACGAGATTTAATTGGATATAGAAACTTGTAGACGGAGTAGAGAAATGTCCTTTGATTAGTACTCCACAGTACTTTGGTGTGAAAACAAATGAATTATTTTAATGATTATAGTTCATACACAAAAGTCATGAACGTGTAAATCGAATCGTTTTCGCACCCACTTACAGACTACCCCAACATTGTCGACCATTTACGTTAGTTTATCATCATCAAACGTTACGGGGAATTATAATTGATGTGAGAACGCCGGAGCATTATCTCGAAAAGAGAACGCGGGCACCTGTCACTCGCTTTACATAGTTAATAACAGCCGAGCCGAACCAAAACCTTGAAGGGATGACCAGACAGAAGAAGCTCCTTCACGCTCCATCCGCCTTCGTTTGCATATCACAATCAACAGTCGATGCGCAGGGCCCATAATGATGAGGACATTGTGGACGATTCCTCTACAGTCTAAAATTATGGCTTCATTTCCACTGTGATGATGTTCAAGTAGGTTCATTAGAAGACGAGTATTCTGGCCGTAATGCGTTGAACCTATAAGTTGTTTATATAACGGATGACAGAAAGATATAATCAAAGTAAAGGTAAAGGTAAATGCCTATCTCTAAAACATCTCAACTGATTTTCAGCCTCTGAAGTCCTTTTTTAACTGCTTCCGGCAAACTTATGTTCAAATCCATTCATTTCATTTAAACTTTTTAAATTTCCATCTCCGTGATTCTTCGAGTTAGTAGGAATTGGATAGAACGATGGAAGTGTATCTGAGTGGTGATCTCTTCTACTTGGTCTTCTTCGTTTTATTGACCTTGTTATTTTACAAGTGCTTTCCAGGCTGATGTTAGCTCATGCTCTTGGATATATCTGGACTCCCAAACTCTACCCCCAACAAAATACCTAATGTAATCAGCTCCACATGCATTGAGTGGTAATTAATTTTTATTTTTGTGAGTAAAAAACTTCGTTCACTTCACAATTTAAAACATCACTTCATTAGGAAACATCACTGGAACATCACTGCAAATTTGAAGTTAAATGCATGTTTCGGCTGTGACGCCAGTTCAAATCAACGCATCTCAGGCACTTCCAAACAAACTCAGGTTGCATTATTAGACAATTTTTGTACTTCCCGTCATCTTTACAAGTTCAACCACGGAAACGTGATACGGGACGACGGGGACCAAAGAGCTTGAAGAATACTCTTCTCGTAAACGTGTATACTTCGCGTACACTGGAAGAATTACGCATATACGTATGTAGAGAATGCCTGAAGCTCATTGGTCTGGCTTCCCGTATCATCTTGGCGCATCAGTCCCACGGTTGAACGCGTAAAGATGACGGGAAGTACAAAAACCGTCTGTTAACAAAGACAACCTCGTATAAAACTTTCCACTTGAAACATTCAGGACGTTGGTTATATTGACTACATAATACATTCATACTGACTTTCAAAAAGACTACTCATAATCAGAGTGTAGAGGTGTAAGTGACAAAATATGACAGATGTGTGGATGGGTGGTGAGATATATGAATGCTGATGTGCGTTTGTTACGGAAAAATACTGACACTAAGTACGGATGAACGAACACTTGATGAAAATCACCCGAACTAAGAGCCTGAACGGTGAACAAATGAAGTAACTTAAAAATAAATGTGGCAATGCAAATCCCTCGATTTCATTCATCCACAAGATTGCTGGGGAGTTTGTGTTTTCTCTTACTGGTAATTTGTTGGGGTCCGGCCGAAGGGAGTTGATCGTTGACAATGAATTGACAATGCAAGTTCTACAGAGCCGCACTTAGAAATCCCCGTATGAAAGAAGAACCGCCGATGCTTGATGCAAACTTGATGTCCACCTCCGTTTCCAGCAGTTTAGCAACACCAAGGGAAAGCGTTTCATATTTCAATTCATCGCCCTGCTTAGGGAAAGCGGTCATTATGGACGACCCTAACCGTTTTATGCTCTTGTGAGATATTTCCAGAGCCCTGTAATTGTGGTAAATCACAAGTGAATAATGCTACCCCCCTCCCCCCGTTAGTGGCCAAATATCAGCCGCGACACATACCGTGTCGTGATTCCTGACATCTTCTCCAAATACATTTTTTAGGGGACGTTTCGCCTGTGGTAATGCTGGTCAATAGTCGGAACCCATCACCAATCCAACTCGGAGTGATATTGATTTCAATGTCGTTAGTCGCCTTGTTGTGAAGGCGCGGTAAATTAATTATAGGTATAGATGTACATTAGATTTTTCCTAACGCGGGATGCTCCCGTTATTTCATCCATATTTTAACATGGATAGGTAGGTGTGTTTTTGGGCTGGGGGTCAGTTAAAAATTCGTTTCATACTTTTGTGTTAATGCGAAGATTGTAACGCGATAGCACTAGGTAAGCATTATTCGGTAGAGCTACTGTTGTGACTCCTTAGGGACAGGTAGGGTGGGGTTGAGGTTGAGAGGATGAGAGAGCGGAAGGATGTGCTCCGTAGGAGTCTTTTTACTAACTCCCCCGCGGTTTTCACCACAGTAGGCGTTAGCTTGGAAAGGGAGGCAGCTCCCCGCGGTTTTCACCACAGCAGGTGTCAGAGGAAAAGGGGGTATACCGCGGTTTTCACCACAGTACATACAGGAAGGATGCATACAGGGGAGAACGTAGTACCCCGCGGTTTTCACCACTGCAGATACAAGGCAGTAAGAAAGTGAGTGTGGTAAGAGAGAGAAGTCGAGGGTAAGAGCGAGATCGGTCGAATGAAGAGCTTGCCAGAAGGGCTGTTTTTATAGGGACTTTTCCACCCCTCCCCTGTCCACAATCGGCCGTTGAGGCAGTTACGGTTGGAGAAAACCCTCGTCGTTGCCCAGCTCAGTGTTCTCCACGTTTATTCGATTAATCTCGTAATATTACGGGAGTGGTTACTGTGAGGGAATCACGGCAGCTACATATCAACCATCATGGTTGAAGTATTACTGATGTTGAATCTACACCCATTTAAGCTGATAAATATGCGTTTCTCAGTCACTACCTATTATGTTAAACAAAACACCTTTAAATACTCATTTTCTTCACATCATGGAAAAACATTGGAATTAGGATATGCACATTCAATGCGCGAAAACGTATTTATGATTTTTTTTCCTGCCTCATTTATCGGATTGTAAATTGATCGGGATGATGCAGTCACAGGGAATTGAATACGCAGACACGAAACAAATTTGTTCCTTGTAATGCAACTTTCGATTTCTTAATGTACATAGTCTACCTACCGAGATGAATGCGATGAAAATGCGAACAAATTCGCGAATGCGAAGGATTTTTCATGCCGAATTTAGGAACTCATTTTTTTTTCTTCATCAGTTAACTTTATGTATAAAATTTATTAAAATGCATAAAATGTATTAAAATTATGTGTTTAGAATAGTAGTTTATTAACAGAAATGTAACATGAAATAATATTACCATGAATTATGGTAATATAATCATATTATTATGGTAGAGATTAGAAGTCCAGTGAAGAAGAAGAAGAAGAAGAAGAAGAAGAAGAAAACCGTTTATTGTCATACATTACTCGAAAGTATTACTCAAATAGCTTATAAAATAAACATTACGGCATGGAAATCCGTCTGCCGGAAGTTAGGGCGTTTTTTGTTTTTAGAAAGAATAAATCAGAAATAAAAAGTAAACGCTTCTTGAGATGTGAATTACAATGCTACGTTGCCTATTGTGGAATTCTACTCTTTTATACTAACAAGACAATCAAAAATTAAATTCACTGACGAGGAAGGCACGGTATCTCCAGGCAGTTCGACAAAACAGCTCCAGTTTATTCCAATCCGGGCCATTCAGAATCGAGATTGCTTCATCGTGTGACAAGGAGTGGCGTCCAAAGGCAACGACTCGAAATTCAGACAGCACTGGGCAGCGGCAGAAAAAGTGGTATACATCCTCTCTCTCATGGAGATTGCACAGCGAGCATTCATCCGAACGGTCATTTTCATATGGTTTGGCGTTTAGGTTCAAAGACTCTGCGCGGATTTTGAATGCCCACCTCGCAACATGTAATGGCACCCCACTATTCCTGACCAGACTGGCACAGCTGGTTCTAGGATCCAGCTCCCGATACAGGGTGAAAGACCCAGACACCTCCACTCTCCTCCGAAACGACAATTTCCTGTCAGCCCTGAACGCCACGACCAGCCGATCCATGTCCGACTTGAGGACTCTGTGGTCAAGAGATGTCAGGTTGTTTCGGAAGGTCAAACATGCTACAGAGAGTAGCGTACTGCTTAGCAAAACCGACGCAATGCCTAACCATTTCGGAAGCCCGAATTCTTGGCAGGCGGGATTCCGGCATCTTGATGACCCTCACATAAATATAATCCAAGTGCATTCTCAGAGTGAATACCGACAGCGTGTCCAGCTCCGTCTCCAGATAGACTATGTAGTTAGGAGTGTGAGAAGGCAAGTGAAATAACTTCTTCACAAATAGAAGCTGACCACCCTCCACCGAGTCGTACTGTGTGTTTCCCCACACCTGGGCAGCATAGCAAAGTATGGCTCTCATAATGGCATTGAAAATCTCCACTTTTGCCAAAAGTGGAATGTCCGGATTGGCGATTGCTTTACCCCAAATTCATGGCCGTCTTGGCCGAAGCAGCTTTAGCCTTAAGATGACTAGTGAACGACAGCCTCGGTGTATTAGCGACGCCCAGGTACTTATAATCTTTTACGATTATCAGCTCCTCATCTCCATAGTGCCAACTCTCCGCCGCTCTCCGTCTAACCCCCCCCCCCCCTCTGGAAAACAATAATCTTTGACTTTTCCAGGTTTGCTTCAAGTCCCCAGCGGTCACCATAACCTCGAAGTGCATCAATGTTTTCCTGGAGTTCATTTGGATCGTCCGCCAAAACCACCAGGTCATCTGATACAGAAATGTAACATGAAATAATATTACCATGGATTATGGTAATATAATAATATTATTATGGTAGAGATTAGAAGTCCAATGACCTTCTCCTTTTGTAAGTTGAATTGTTCATAACAACAATAATTCAATTTATACATGAACATTTCAATTTACAAAGGGAGAAGGTCATTCGACTTCTACTCTCTACCATATTTTGGTTTATTATTTTCAATAATGAACCATTGGAATCGAGCAAGAAAAAAAATGCTAACCCCCCTCAAAATTTGATGGTTTACGTTTCGAAGTATGTAGAATCCGAAAATGCCATAAAAAAATTTCTGTCTACGCCGTACTGACCACTTTTCTTAGTTACCATGAAAAATTATTGATGAAATTCGGGTTATAGGTTCCGTTCGGGGTCTAGTGTTGGTCCTCGAAGCTCGGCGTTACTGTCAGTCATCTCTAAGGGGTTAAAAATAGGGGTTGACATTTTCAGAACGCCGTAGCTCGAAAACTTTCGATAAAAGGGTATGGTTTTTTTAACGTTATTAAATTTGTCTTGAACTAAAAAAATTTTTGAGACCACCCGGAGCATTGCACGTCCAGCCGTTCGTATGCACCAAAAAGCTTCGTCAACACGATCGTGAATCAAACGGTAGGTATAAATCCGGCCCGGATATCATCACTAGGGATCACCTGATTATAATCAAGGATGGCTGTATGAAGTCGAATTGGTTGTTGTGCGATATTATTTCATTTGATAAGTGACGGACTATTGGATCTTGTTGGTAGGTACTTGTGAAACTTGAACAAACGTTGAAGTATTATTGATGGGTAAAATATTACACAATGGTAAATTATTACACAACGGTAAATTATTTCACAACGGTAAATTATTACAGAACGGTAAATTATTACAAAGCGGTTCATCTACCAAGAAGGCGCTGGATTTTGTTGATTGGTAATTTTGCAACTTGAACAACCGTTGAAGTATTATTGATGACCACAGAAAAGAGTGATCTACGCAGAAGGGGCATCTATTTCACTCCACATCAACAATTTTCCTTCAGAACTTCATTATTTGCGTTTCTTTTTGCGTTTCTTTTCTACTAGGTAGGTACTTAGTAACGAGTACGGAGTTAGGTAATGACCTACAAGGGTCTGCGATCTACATCATATGTATAGAATAGGACATATTGTATTATATAGACGGGTTATCTATACAGAGAGCTGTGATCTGTAACAGAAGGGTATTCTGTACAAATTAATAAACCGTTGTGCAGGGATTTGCAGCGTTTTTTGTTATATTTCTGTTAAATAAATTACTATTCTAAAGTGTAATGCAGTTATGTAATAGTCTTAACTGATGAAGAAGAAAAGAAAAGTTTTACTGGCCGTGGTCACCATTCTTTTTCAAATCGGTTTGGTAGGTTCAATATTATTCAATATTATTTTTATTTAGGTACTTTCGCACTTTCGATGATTGTTAATTTTTATTGGAACAAGTGGTTAAAATTTCCTAACGATGTAGGTAACCACACTCGTGTACTGATGATTAGTTACCTTTATGATTGGTGCGAGTGTAAATCATGTATTTACAGTCCTTTAGCTCAGGCGCAAGGACTCCTACCTTTCGTCAAATTTAATTCAATTTTGATAATACCTACATCATACTTGAGTTACCAGAAGGGTAATATTTCTTATTTATTTTCCATTAGAATATGGTTTGTGATGAGGTGGTGCCTACCTGTTTTGGTTCGTCATTATTTTACTAAATATTCGTTAAGACTTCGTAATTTCACTATTGGTAAGCGATGCATACATGAAATATGTTGTCAATGATTCGGTGAGAATATGCAGGTTCACCTTATCGCCAAGTTTGTCAAACCTTGGAATTATTCAAACCTTTGTCATACCTAGGTATTATTCTGGTTTATAATTTTCAATGCTAAATGTTTGGAATCGACCAAATAAATTAACCCATACTCAAAATTTGTTGGTTTAAGTTTCAAGAGTCGTAGCTAACTAGCCGGAAATAGAAATCAGTTTCTGTTGGTCTGCAACTGTATAATATTACGTAGAATAATATACAGAGTGTAAGGAAAGTACCCACACTTCAAAATTCAGTTCTACGTCTAATGTCCGGTAAAAAGTGTCTCCTAGCAATTTTTTCAAGACTGCTTCATTTCCTGAGTTTTCGACGAAATTATTATTCTCGATAACAAATTGTGTGGTACAATCAGTAATAAAAAACGCTGCAAATCCCTGCACAACGGTTTATTATTTTGTACAGAATACCCTTCTTTTACAGATCACAGCTCTCTGTATAGATAACCCGTCTATATAATATGTACTAGTCTATACATATTATGTAGATCGCAGACACTCCGTAGGTTAGTACCTAACCCCATACTCGTTACTAGGTACCTACCTAAATCACGAGTTAAATGTTGCTAAAATAATTCTGTCGATGGCAAACAGTAACTAAAATAGCGAAAAGAAACGCAAATAATCAAGTTCTGAAGGAAAATTGTTGATGTGGAGTGAAATAGATGCCCCTTCTGCGTAGATCACTGTTTTCTGTGGCCAATACCTACCCTCTGGTCAAGTATAATGAACCGTTGTGTAATAACGTGCCCATCAATAATACTTCAACGGTTGGTCAAGTTGCAAAAGTACCGATCAACAAAATCCAGCCCCTTCTTGGTAGACGAACCGTTGTGTAATAATTTGCCGTTGTGTAATAATTTACCGTTGTGTAATAATTTACCCATCAATAATACTCCAAAGTTTGTTCAAGTTTCACAAGTACCTACCAACAAAATCCAATAGTTCATACCTTATCGAATGAAATAATATCGCACAACAACCAACTCGACTTCATACAGCCATCCTTGATTATAATCAGGTGCTCCGTAGTGATGAAATCCCGGCCGGATTTATACCGTTTGATTCACGATCGTGTTGACGAAACTTTTTGGTGCACACGAACGGCTGGACCGGCAGTGGTCCGGGTGGTCTCAAAAAATTGTTTAGCTCAAGACAAATTTAATAACGTAAAAAACCATACCCTTCAATCGAAAGTTTTTGAGATACGGCGTTCTGAAAATTTCAACCCCTATTTTGAACCCCTTAGAGATGACAGAGTAACGCCGAGCTTCGAGGACCAACACTAGACCCCGAACGGAACCTATAACCCGAATTTCATCAATTTTTATTCATGGTAACTAAGAAAAGTGGCCCGTACGGCGTACGGCGGACAGACAGAAATATTTTTATTGCATTTTCGGATTCTACGTACCTTGAAACGTAAACCATCAGATTTTGAGGGGGGGTAAGAAATTTTTTTTTTTCATGCTCGATTCCAATGCTTCATTATTGAAAATAATAAACCAAAATCAGCTTGGAGAGAAAATCTGTTCAAATTTTTGAAATCTCCGTCTTTCTAACGGCTGTGAGCCTATAACACTCAGTTACCCTACTGTCAACCGTAAAGAATGTCTCAACATCTCAGCTTTCCAAAACGTGGTATTTTGTGGAAATCGAGTGTTCTTGACATATTAAATGGCTTGACATGACCTGACCATGACATGGAGAATCGGTTGTCAATCGTTGTGACGCTCGCCTAGCCTCCACCATTTAGTAAAGACTGATTTATTTGTGGCGGATTGTTGACTTGGTTCAGTTTAATCCGTTTGACTATTTATAATCTAGGTAAGATCTTCAAGGATCCAGCAGACCACTTTACGGGGTCTAAACAACCGCACATGATATTCGACATGATGTGAGCAAAGGTGACCAAATCCCCACTGAATGCCCAGTCCGTGACTGTTACTCTAGGTTTTGGGGGAAGGGAAGATCCGGGAAGTGCCATCTGGAGCGCTCATCTTGCCCTTACGCTGCGTTGCCTGGAGCAGACGTGGGTCCCTGCCACCTCACTTTTGCTGAAATTCAGTTCTGGGGTTCGGGACGGATTGTTGGCTTCATTTAGTTTATTCGATTCGACTAGCTTTACGTAGACGCTATTGTCTCTAAGGATCTAGCAGAGTTTTCACAGGGTCTGAACAGCAAAACACTCGCCCATCACTTCCCAGATATCTATCCCATGCGCCCTTTTTACACGTGCTTTAATCTTCAAAAGCAACGTTTTCAGCTGTTACGTACGTAAACATGACAAAAAAGTTGAAATATAAAATATAGTATTTCTTATAAATAATATTTAATCTACATATAGGTAAACGCGCTGCAAATTTTTACATTAGGTTTATGATTTTCCTGTATAGATACCCCTTCTGCGTTGATCGCTGTGTAAGACCAAGATTTAGTAGGGTCGTTATTTGCGGTGGTTACCACTTATCCACTCACGCACACACAAGGCACAACAAAAATCCCACCAGATTCGATGTAGATGTAGGCTTTGTAACGTTCGCCCATTATACAGTTAGATCAATATCCATTTTTCACCACTTAGAGACTGATAGTAGCGCGGAGCTTCTTGGACCAAATTTCATCAAGTTCGTGGTAACTAGGAAAAGTTCGAAGTATAGCGGATGGACAGAAATTTTTTTTTCCATGTTGGAATTTTTATTCCATCGTATTTCAGAGGCTTGAAATTTTTTTTCTTGCTTGATTTCAAAGTTTCGAATTGAAAATAATTAGCCAAAATCTACATAAAATTTTTGGACCTATTGCTGTAGCGTCTTATTGTTATTATTAGTGTTATTTGAACAGCTGAGTGAATAGTTAAGTTTTTCGATCCGCTGTGTCGAATATTGAGCTCTCTGATTACCATGAATCAGCAAACAGAAACTGAAAGCTCCCAACTTCCAAAAAGATGATGTCGTAGGTATACTATGTAATGTGCTTCTGTCTCCAACGAAGCTGTTTTATGTTCAGCTATTTTTGTTTATGTTCATATGTACGAAGCTGCTTTTTGTGGTTAATTCAGTAAATTCTTTCACACATTGGTAATTCAAGTTTGCCCGTTGGGAATGCCGTTTCGTTGCATGAAGAGAAGAACGGACATCGACGGCCTTGATTCAATTATGTTTTCCAGGAGGTGGACTCGATCAACCGACAGACCGTAAAATTGATGCTTGTCCGATTCCAGCGATTGACAGGACCTTGACAAGTGCACCTGAATTGAGCGATTATAGAATCGCCTTTCAATTAAATTAGGGGGAGAACGACTAGATTTCGAAAAATACCCTTTTCTGTACGTATACCGGCTTACATGAAAATTCTTCAAGATCTACAGGTTCGGACTGGTGCTGATTTTTTCCATCGATTTTCTTATTTTTACGTCTCGTTAAAAACCGACCGAGTTGGCATACATTTTTTTCTTTTTTTTTTCTATTGCTCCGATGTTGGATATGTCGAAGTAAAGAGGGAAAATTCAAACTGGATAATGACTGTAATCACTTGAGAAGGTTGGGAACGGGATAATGCCGGAATAAGAGCGGGGTTTTTGTGAAAGTCACGTCTCTTACAGTGAAGTACACACCTCCCTTATTCGACACCATTGTAATTACGGTAAAATTTATAATTGGTGGGTTTGGGGTGGGGTGGTAAAATCGAAGTGAGTCGTACGGACAAAGGACCAGATGTTATATCGAGGAAACAAGCCAGAGACGAAACTAGGCGCTTATTTGAAGCCTATATAATATATAATAATATAACATTTCTCGAACACATCACTTACCTATTGAAATTCTGGGATTGAGAAACTTGATTAATTATTACTTTTGCTGGTCAAGAGCCTAATAAATACACCGATTAGTAGGTATGTACACACTGATCATAAAGCACTTGCTTGATGGAACATGAATTGTCACAAATTAAAGAGTATTTGCAAAACTAGAAAACCGACATACCTATCGGCCTGTTTGGCCAATAGGTATTTTCCATGAGATCTGTTCAGTTACTTAGTAAATCCCTACAGGATTGACTCATGAAAGCCTGATAGGAGTGTCTCAGGACAGCCTGATGGGACAGCATGGGTTTTCTTCTGTTGCTGTTTCTGGTTACTAAGTTGCTGCTTCCCCTGGCCCAGCTGTGACAGTGACTGTGAACGGTTCTATCCTATCATTCCGTCGTTAGGTTATCCGTGCTTTCTTTGATTGTAGGTAGTTTGAAGCGGCTTCGTGAAATTATTCTATTTTCTTCCAAGGTTTCGAGTCATTTCAGTCCTTCTCTTCTGAGCAGTCCGCAAGTTTTTTCATGGAAATCCTTAGACGTAGGTATACATACACTTCCAATTTCTCTGCGTTAACAAATTAGTAGGTTTCTTGACAAACACATGTTTGATGGAACGAACATTTTTCTAATGAAAACAGTTTTACAGAACCAGCATCCGGACAATCAAATTGGCCAGCAGATGGTTTTCTTGAATTTGATTGGAGTTCTAATGCAGTCCGAAATATCACTTCTTAGCCATGTTCCGGCGTGTTCATGCGTTACAACGTTACGATAGACTGGAAAATATTTCACAATACTCAACACAATGTGTACCTACATTTCCTAACCATCAATCTCTTTCGAGAACTATTCACCTACTTACCGAGAGCTACGTAACATTTGATGTTACTCGTAGATGTTAACATAAATATGAGATCGAAATCGAACTGTACATCCGTAATTGTTCATTCCATTAAACGCGCATACCTATACCCGAAAACGTCGTCGTCAAGAACTGAAATTTAGAGGGTATGTGTGAATTTGTGTCCCATGTAAATTTGATCAAATTACAACTTTAAACTATTTTCTTCCTTTGTAGACTTTAGTTTAGGGGCAGCTCAAATATTGGCACCAGGCCGAGCCAATGAATCCGTGAACTACACTGATAAACCTAATTTTCTATTTGAGGGTTTTGCCTACTTTCGACAGCTGCTACAATCCGTCGATATAGAACTATGAATGATCCAGTCGATCTTGGTCAAAAGAAAATTCATCTCGCTATCGGTAATTTTGCGCAGATGCGTTACGTACCTGTGGCCTATGCATATTGTGTACAGTTGTAGGTATTACCGGCAACGTTTAAATAATTACCCTAACCACTCCTAATTGGACATACAATGTCATTTCAAATTCCATATGGAAATGTGAATAATATTAATGGGCACTAATAATTACGAGTAGTAGGTAAGTATACCCAAAAGAATCATCAACATGGGGCTGTGTTCTGTTTACGTTCGTTATCTCTCTGGTACCGGCGGAATTCCCAAGGCGGCCGCTCTAGGGGGTCTTCCTTGTACGGGGCCTTATTTGTATTACCCACACTACACAATATTCAGAACCGTATAAACCACCTAATGGTATTAAAAAGGTTTTCCTTTGGGACAATGTTATCAGTAATTAAAAACTTCATTAGCGAAGACGGGGAGAAGGAAGATGGAAAAAATTATATTTTTTATTCAGGAAGCGGCGGTAGTTTTATCTGACTAATGGAATGTAGCTGTTGACCCTTTATAACGAAATCTCGCGGACTCATCTTCATGATATGTTTGCTATCATAAAGAGAAAGAGCGGTTGTCCAATTTCACTTATTGAGAAGAAATTGTTTTTTTGCGTTTAATTACATTTTCTGTTGGAATGCCGTTTTGACCTCCTGGGACTCGAAGGCAGTTGAATTAGCTAATGGCCGTTAAAAGGTCTAGTAGAACACTACCTACGCTGAATCGAATCGAAGTACGTAGGTGTTTCAAACGTAACCAACTGAAGAAAGTGGGTCAATTTTGAGTTTGAGTTGGTCAAAAATCGCTAAAAATGCATTACGAATGTTTGCTTAAAAATAGCGAATTGAAGGGTAGTGCAGGTTCATTACCTAGAAAATTCGCTCATATGGGCATGCTGCACGACTGGCACTTTTGTTTCCGCTGGAACCCGGGGATCTATACGATGAACTTTGGTGGAGAACACGATTTCCCAAAGTGTCGAATAAGTTTTATATTCAACTAACACCGCACTTTCCTCACTGTTAACCGACATTATCATCCAAGTTAAAAGATCCCTTCAAAGAAGAAGATAACTGAGATCTGGTGTATCAGATCCCTTGCCACTCTGGGTGCATTTGATATACAGCGGTTAAAAGAAACAGGTATGGAGGTTTCTCCATATCTGGTCATCTGAGTGATCAAAAAAGGGTGACAAGCAATCCCAATGTGAGTAAATTACCCTCAGCTTATCCGTATCAATTTAGAGCTGGTCTTTATTAGCATGATATTTTAGCATCCTGTTTTCTAGCCATAATATTATTTTGTTTCAAAGAGACTGTTCTTTTTGAAATATTGGGACCCAAGCTGTTCATATTGTTTTCAGGCAGTCCGTTGCGTTGCCCCTCGACCAAAAATTTCTGATAATACCAAGAACGCCCTTAGTTTCGAGTAGTTGTTGTTTCCAGTTATTGGATCATCCATGTGCGAGGGTCGTCAATTCCTTGAACATCTTGTTGTTGGGTGGGTTTGTCAGTCGAACTTGGGTCGTACCTGTGAATGTGCGAGGGGGTGTTACATACCTTTATCATTTTGTTGTGGTCATCGGTACATACCTGCACGTGTTTTCACCCAAGATTCGACAAAAAGCCGTCCCGAAATCACATTACTTGTTGGTAGCAAAGATGAAAAACGCTACAAATTATTACACAACGGTTTACTATTGACCTGTATAGATGCTCCTTTGCATAGATCACTGTTCTCTGTAGTCAGTACTCCACCCTCGAGCTTCCCCTCGGAAAGCCCTAAATCGAGCACTGGAGCCAGCCGGGCAATCACATTACATAAATAATATGCGGTGGATTCAAGAATTCTATCATTAATTATTTGTTGTTATTCATGAAGCATACCATTTATCAAATTAAAATCTGCGTGGATCACTGTTTTCTGTGGTCAATACTTATCCTCGTGCCCCCCCCCCCCCCCCCCCCCCCAAGAAAGCGACTCAACTACTGGAGCCGGCCGGGCAAATACAGTTTCATAAATATGCGATGTGTTCAAGAATTCTATCTTTAGTTACTACCTATTAGTTGCTATTCACGAATCATAAAGTATGTTAATTACAAAAATACCTATAATCAAAATCCAAAAGAGCCGTCATTCTTCGAATTTAATAATGTCACAGAACTACTAATTCTAATGTCATACAGCCATGCGTGATTATACGAGAGTTAGTTCTTCTCTAGCATTGATATTTGGCCTGGACGAGTACCGTTTCATTCACGATCATGTTGACGAATATTTTTGGTGCAACTTCAGGGCCTGATTGTGAACCAACGGCTGGACATACAATGCTCCGGGTGGTCTCGAAAAATTCCCAAGTTCTCGATTTAAAAACATTAAAAATCGAGGTAACGGCGTCCTGGAAATGTCAACCCCTATTTTTCACCCCTTAAGATGACTGACGTTAACGCCGAGCTTCGATGACCAACTAGTTTCAAATGACCCCTACAAACCAAATTTCATTCATTTTCGTTCGGGGTAACTAAGGAAAATGCGAAGTACTGCGGACGGACAGAAATTTTTTCATTCCATTTTCGGATGCTACGTACCTTGAAACGGAAGCCATCAAAATTTTTGTTGGTGATGGTGTGGGGAGGGCCTTCCATGATCGATTCCAAAGGTTCATTATTGCATACCTAAACTGATCATTCATGCAGTATGACCATATTAGCGATGGTTTTGACCTTGTTAGAGAAGCCTAATTATAGATGGATATAGAATATAGTCTATTCCCAAAGAAATAGTATACTTATTTCAATAGCTCAGTGCTGGTCCAGTTTGAATTGAAACTACGAGAATACACTCATGTTGACATTTTAGATCACTGGCGGCATTTTGCTATTCCATTTAGAACATTGTTTGGGCATTCCGATTTTAGACCCATGGATGGATAGGTAGGTACAGTTTAGTGTTAAGCAATAGCCAGAACTCTATTTTACAACGATTTATTAGTTTTCATTAGATTAAAAAATAGGTAAATGTGCATCTCAGCATCATTAGGAGGTTATCGTCTGTTATCAAGAGGATATAACCCAATACTTGCCTTGCCAGTCCAACATACCTGATTAGAATAAGTCGGTGCTGCCATGAAAATAGGAAAAAATCAAAAGCGACCAACAACACTGCTTGCACGACAGCACAAGTCGGGGTTTTACCCCCTCCCCCCGTACCTAAAGTGAAAATGTTTATTGTGATAGTAATTTTTACTGGAAAACTCGGCGCGGCGCGCCTCGGCGGGGGCTTCGCCCCCTGCACCCCCGGATGACTTCCGCTTAAAGCCTGACGGCTAAAATGTGGTGTACCTGACCCTTCAGGTGTAATCTTGAAGAGTTCGCACAAGACTCTACGCTACCACCAAATGGACACTACCTACCAAATTACAGCTTCATACAGTGAATAGCATAGAAATTAGCTTTAGGAGCCACTCAGCTGATCCGGGGCCTGGGTAGTGTCAAATTAAAGTCCTAAGGAGCCCACATACCAAATTACAGCTTCGTAGAGTGAATATCATAGAAATTAGCTTTAGGAGCCACTCAGCTGATCCGGGGCCTGGGCAGTGTCAAATTAAAGTCCTAAGGAGCCCACATACCAAATTACAGCTTCGTAGAGTGAATAGCATAAAATTAGCTTTAGGAGCCACTCAGCTGATCCGGGGCCTGGGCAGTGTCAAGTTAAAGTCCTAAGGAGCCCACATACCAAATTACAGCTTCATACAGTGAATAGCATAGAAATTAGCTTTAGGAGCCACTCAGCTGATCCGGGGCCTGGGCAGTGTCAAATTAAAGTCCTAAGGAGCCCACATACCAAATTGCAGCTTCGTAGAGTGAATTGCATAGAAATTAGCTTTAGGAGCCACTCAGCTGATCCGGGGCCTGGGCAGTGTCAAGTTAAAGTCCTAAGGTGCCCACATACCAAATTACAGCTTCGTAGAGTGAATAGCATAGAAATTAGCTTCAGGAGCCACTCAGCTGATCCGGGGCCTGGGCAGTGTCAAGTTAAAGTCCTAAGGAGCCCACATACCAAATTACAGCTTCGTAGAGTGAATCTATACATATATGTAGTGTCTGTTGGTAGTGTCTGTTTGTTTGTCTGTCTGTTTGTCTCGGCATCAATTGAGAACGGCTCAACGTAGAAAGTTGCGGCTGGTACCATTTGACGCATAATTATTTATCTAGGAAGGTTTATGAAAAAACCGCATTTGAATCTGTCCATCCGTTGAAACGCTATGAATGAAATACTACTAAAAAACGTGTTATAATCACTTCTATGAGGACGTTTATGCTTATAATAACTTTGAACGGTTGGACGTAAATCCGATTGTAATTTGATTCTGGATTCAGCTCGACGAGTACATTCAAGTGGTACTTCAATCAGGATGTTAGTGGGAGGGGGGTACAGGTTATGAGAGTGGGGGGGGTCTACAGAAATTTCAAAACTACTTGACCAATTGGAGTGCAACTTTGGGAATTTGTTGTGTGAACATTGAGGAATGTTTCTAACCAGGTAGGGAGGGTTCATAGGATACGGGGGGGGGGGGGGTTAAAGGCGGTTAGGGTTGGCATTGGGGAAGGTTTCTGATCAGTTGAGGAGGGGGGGATACAGGGGGTGTCTGTTCTACCGTTGCGAAGCGCGGGTACACAGCTAGTAGCATATAAATTAGATTTAGGAGCCACTCAGCTGATCCGGGGCCTTTATAAAATACGCGCTACTTTTGTCTCACTATTTGGTCTCACTTTTTCCTGTCGCTTTTCGGCGGGGGGTCCCATCGCAAAAACCTGAAGGGTCAGGTTAAAAATTATTAGGCAGGTACTGAGAAACAAAATATTACTGGGACAAAAGATTGACTCATCACAGCAAAAAGATGCGATGTACAGCCCCCCCTCCAAACAATCCTATTCTGGAAATTTACCCGCCAAGAAAACTTTGCAGCCGCGAAATGGATTGATATCCATTTTGCCCGGGGAAGGAACAGGTTTCTGTACACACATCCACAGGGGAAGAAGGAACAGGTTTTCATACACACATCCACAGAGGGGGAAGAAACAGGTTTCAGATATGCTCATCCAAGAGCCGAGGCGCGAAGCACCGAGCGTGCTACTTTGGTGGAAAAATGGACATCAATCCTTTTTGCGGCTGAGGTGGTCTTCTAGGCGGTTAAATTTTTACAACAGGGTTGGAGTTGATGGGCGGGACGGGGGTTAATATAAATTTAAGCTACTGGTTCTTCATTAGTACTACCAAATTCTCTAGGGTTTGGGTTTCCAAATAATTACCAACCTATTTCCTTCCTCCCAGTCACCAGCAGCATAATACGAAATGAATAGTTTAAATTGATGGACCCCACACAGGACTCATCTCCAAGTTCCTTCCGGAAAAAACTGTGCCAAGATTTTTACTACTACCTGCCACACAATTAATACGACTCCTATAATCTCAGCAGCGAATCTCCGATTAATTAAACGCTAGTGACGTCTTCCTCGCTTCTTACAGAGCTTCCAGATCCTTTCCCTAATCTCTGTGGAGAGATCAGACTCTAATTTGCGAAAACTCGATGATTAATGGTATGAGATTCATCAGTTAACGCCTACACAATGCAGTAAATTATTTATTTCAATCATAACCCCCCCACAGCCGCATTTCGCACATAAATTAAATGTTACTTCCGTTTTCTATCCGACACTCATTTGTTTTATAAGGTTTCCGCTACCTTGATGAACTTGAAAGGGAAACTAAATAATTGAAAAGTTTACTCAACTTACATTTTCAATTTGAAGAAATCGTTCTAGTGAGCTATTTAGACATAGGTATTTATTTATTTATTTATTTATTTATTTAATGATTACGGGATCACAGATCCCAATTACAATAAATAATGACTAATGTTTACAAGACAAAGATTGATATATGATCGATTCGACTTCCGCAACGCTAACACAAAACACAATATAAGAAATACAAAATTAATAGACTAAACAATGTTGGCCAAAAAGTAACTGTTCAATTTCCTCTTAATTACTTCCTCACTCTCAAGATACAAATCAAAATCAACGCCAAGACAATTCACCGTCCTCTGCATCCTCACAATTGGGCTGTTGATACCATAATTTGTCCTACGAAAGTCCGGTACAAAAATATCTATGTATTGTATAAGATTATAAGTAGGTACCTACTTCCCTCAATTTCTGTTGGATCTATGGAATTTGTGAGGTTACCTTGGGCCCTATTAGGTGTTACCTATTAGAAAAGTACCTATTTTAGGTGATTTTTAGGTAATGAAAGAGTTTGACTTTTTTTGTGACTGTCAAGATTTTGGCGAAACTCTAATATTGTATATAGCATAGCCGAGGTCAATATATTATCGTCAGGCTGGACACATTTCAATTCAATTCAATTCAGTTTTTTATTCAAAAACATATTTAGTACATAATGAAGTACAGAAACATGAGAAAACCAAGTTCATGAATGGGCCCCTAAGGTCTTGACGACCCGTCCAGGCGCCAGGGGCCAGTTGTCACTGAACTAGCTTATTAGTTTGGATTGAGCGTGTACTTTTAGCTGGAAACAATATATTTACAGGCAATATTCAACTTGAGTGAAAAAAAAGTATATATGTATGGGTACGTAGCACCTATGCCATCCATATTCCTAGATAAAGTACATAACACAGTTACAGTTACAGATCAAACCTATTCAAGAAGCCAGTGTGCAGGTCAGATTTCTGCATTTGCAGCAGGTATGCGCCTATTCTTTTTTTGAAGGAATGAGTCGACTGATATGATTGTAAGGTAGTCGGAAGTGAGGCGTATATTGTGGGAGGCATTTAAAGATAATATATATACCTAATTATGTACGTACATGTACTAAATATTAATATTCTTTTTATATTAAAAAAATGATTGAATCTATCAGTTAATGGATAAAACAGCCCCAAAACGGTTTTTAACGGTTTTTTTATTGATTTTTTAAATTTATCTATTTAAAAAAATCATGTAATCATCATTTAAAATACTTAGATACATCTATAATATACGTAGGTGCCTTGTATTTTTATTGAAAATTATAAAACTTCATTGAAAATATCATTCGGCCACAGCAGTTTCTAACTGGATTAAGCTTACGCTACCTGAATCACCTCTCTAATAGGACTATGGCGCGTTGAAAGGAGGCAGTGCTCCAGGATTATCCCTACCATTTGCGTAATCCATGCATCAGTGAATATCCTAAGCAACACAATCGATTCAGCAAAAGGGTCGGTCAAAAGTAGTAAAACCCCACCACACATATGGCACTAGTCGCCTTTCCGTTATTCAGCTGAGTTTTTGGAGAGCGAGCGGCCGTATTTCCACACGGAACCAACCTATCTGCCTATAATGCGCGTTTTTCAACACTTAATTAGACGTTATTTTACGGGTCGTAATTATAGAGCGCGAAGTGAGGAGGCTTCCGGCTGAATCTACCGAAGTTTTATCAATCTAATTGATGCCCTGAGGACGGAGCAGATCACTATCAGAGTAAACACCACAATGGCAACAAAACCCGGTGACCGGTCAAACGCGATTTCCGCCTTTCTCAACAATTTTCAGGAGTTTTTTGTTGTTTGGTGCTCATTTTTGGAGTTGAGCATGGGCGTGTGCAAGGGGGGGAGTGATAATACGGGGTTCAAATAAGATCTTCACCGGTAGGTGTAGGTAAATTATCTCCTGAGAATTTGACATAGGTACTAACTCTTGAGAACGAAGAAACCAGGTTTTCAGTATATGAATTATTCCACATGTAGCGGGATACTTCTGGATTTTAAGGATGAGGTGAAAGGAAAAAACCTAACGTGGTTGTGGTGGAGAAACTGCTGTTGTAATCCATTATAGTGCAATGTTTTGCCGTTGGATAAACGCCCTGTTCCCGCATATTTGTATAAGAGAAAGGGAATATCTTGTGTCAGAGTTGTGATTGTTGAATTAAATAACTCAGGATTTGATTTCTCTTCCATATCTTTTTCAACTTCTCCTGTAAGGGCCATGGAGGTTGTCATCAAGAATACAATGGGCAATTTCCGTGTGTAGGAATTTTTTTAATTTTTGATCTCAGAATCGGATTTAGCGCCTTCGAGACCCCCCTGTCAATTTTCATCTCAAAACTTCGTATAGCTTGGGCAACAAAAAGATAGAAAGAAAACGAAATGACGTCATAAGTGGATGTTGCTAAGGGCGCCCCTCAGGAGGAGGCGGGAGTGAGTCGGACATTACCTATGACGTCATTTCGGTTTCTTTTCATGGTTTATAGCCCACTTTCAGTCATCGGATACCCCTCATATACACCTCATGTGCACCTTTTCGGAAAGCACTCGCCAAGATCTTTTAAAATAAAATGAAATAAAATAGGTGACATTCCCATTCAGTTAAAGATTTCGTTGTCTATTTTCTGTGAGGTGTAAGAAGGTCAAAATACCAGGCGTGATTCGCGGTGGAGAAAACTGCTATTTTTTCTATGATAATTCATCGGTTCGGCGTTGGACTAATGTCCTAATCACGTTTATTTATATAAGCAAAAGGGAATATCATGTGTGAAAGTTGCGGTTGTTGAATTGACTCCCGTTTTTACCTCAGAAGACGATACCTACTTGTTCTAGGATGAATAAATTCTCCTCACTTAGGCACCAATATGAATATCACGAGAACACCGAATAAAGACCTCTTCAGAAAGTCATGATAAATGGTTTGGAATATTGCATTTACCGAAGGGGCACAAATACGAGTACATGCATAGGAATTCAGTGACCTAAGCAGAAGCACTATCTACAGATAAAAAGAACCGTTGTGTAATAATTTGCAACCTTTTCACTTTCGCTTCTCCACTAGTCGCTTGATCTCTTGCAATAGCAGAGCAAATACAACCCGGAATCTGTGGTTGGAATTTCTGTGGCCCGTTTCACGCTGGTTGTGTTTTGGTATATACACCATTGTCAGTAACGATAAACCTTTGGAACCGATCACGAACCGGCTCAATATTTGAAGAAATCGCTTCCGAAACGGCACATTTTTTTCTATATATACTCGTAATTTCGTTCACATTTTTTAAATAGCGTACTTCGTTCCGTTCTCAATCTGCCCAGACTGGTATGGTTGTTTGCTCCCAAATGCAATCTATACCTCTGATTTGGGCCATGACTGTTTGCAACAGAAGGTACCATCCACCTATTTTTGTTTAAAAAAATGTAAGCTACTCTGCAATGGGTTCAACGACTTTAATTTGTACATGAATTTTTGAAGCATTTTCCTTGGAATGTTGCTATAAAACCACAAGTATAGGGATGTGATCCGTGACCGAAAGACTGTTTTAATATCCAAACATTTAAAAATAAAAATAAAAAAATTTAAGGTTACAACTTATTACATGCTAGCTGGGCCGGGCCATAATACGGTGGTACATAGATGAGTGTATGTGCTTCAAATGTTACATTACAGGGGTGTGCGTTTCACTCCATTTCTTTATTGATACGGCGACATTATAGATATTTCACCAGCAATAATGCTATAATTATCTGAATGTTTCGAATATTGCAGTAAGTACGTTACCGATCGGCGATAAAAGAGAATTGAGGATTCCTCCAAATTGGACGGCTGAGATCGAGAAAAAAGCACCATAACTGAAAGGGACGCAGTGGCCCGCACCATCTGCCTCCACATCCGCTCTGGTGGTTTCGAAGTTAATTAATCAGTTCGGAATTATCCAGAAATATAATTATAGCAGCGTTCCCGAAAAATGCGAAGGCTTCGGAAAAGAGAAAAAAAAAATACTGGTCAGTTAATTCAATTAGACCTCAGGTCGAACTTCCTTCGTTAATCTTGCGGAAACAACTAAAAGAGGAAATACTGAGCTAATTTACTTGAAGAAATGAACGGGATATTTTTAAACGGACTGGTACAGGATGTTATCGGGTCTGTCTTATGAGGTGTGGCCATTAAATTTTATCTGAGTTCAAGTACTTGTTCTAATCTAAACCGTGTTGAACTAAATATGTTGAGTTTATGCTTGAATGTGATGCCGTTTTGGGAGGTTTTTTGAAGGAAATAAGGGAGGTACTTGATGCATTTTTGGATATTTGTTCTCAACACAAATCGGTTTTGAAGCACTTTGCTTTAAATATACCTTTGCTTTATGGTAAGACTTCATGAGGATTTCGTCAGAATGTTCGTAATTACCAAAACGCTGCAAATTATTACGCAACGGTTATTTACCTGTATAGATCACTGTTTTCTGAGGTCAGTACCCTCCAGGAAAGCCCTAAATGGAGTACTGGAGCCGGTCCAGGAATTTAATGCAGATGAGCAGGATTCACTAATTCAATCATTAATCATTGCAGTTATTCATGAATCATAAGGTAAACAATAAACCGTTGTGTAATAATTTACCGCTGTGTAATTATTTGCCCAATAATACTTCAACGTTTGTTCAAGTTGCAAAAGTGCCTATCAACAAAATCCAAAAGAGCCATCGTTTTCCAAACACAGATCAACCAACTCGACTTCATACAGCCATCCGTGATTATAATCAGGTGATCTCTAGCAATGATATATCTGGGTCGGATTCATATCGTTTCATTCACAATCATGTTGACGAAGCTTTTCGGTGCGTACGAACTCTTTGGTTCAAGATCAATTTAAACACGTTAAAAAAACCTTCTATTGTCGAGCTACGGCGTTCCGAAAACGTCAACCCATATTGTTTTCACCCCTTAGAGATTACTGACAGTAACGCCGAGCTTCGAGGACCAGCTAGACCCCAAGCGGGACCTACAAACCAAATTTCGTTGATTTTGGTTCATGGTAACTAAGAAAAGTGCGAAGTAGGGCGTACGGCGGACAGAAAGAAATGTTTTTCATTGCATTTTCGGATTCTACGTACCTTGACATGTAAACCATCAAATTTTGTGGTGGAGGGGAGGGTGGGGTTAACAGTTTTTTTTTTTCCATGCTCGATTCCAAAGGTTCATTATTGAAAATAAATGAAAACGGGCAATTTCGGAACAAAAAAAAGGTCCAAATTTGGGTTCCTATGGGGCAGAGCCCGTCAAAAATAAATAGTAAGAGTACTAAATATTGCTTAACATGTATTGAATGGAAAATGGATCATTTCCCAGGAATTTTTTTAAAAAGTTCTTTCCTCTTGAAATTCCTTGACGTTTTAGACCTGAAGTGGATTGAGCAATCGCCCGAGTTCTCAAGGACCCAGAGTCTTGTTATAGTTCCATTGTTGTTTTCTAATGGGATGTGTTAGGTTGTTGTTTAATAATGTGTGTACCCGCTACACAGTAGATGTGTTGGAATGATTCATTTCGGTCTTCCTAACGTTGGACACACGAAATCCTCGGTAGGCTGATACTTTTAAACATATTGTACTTGCTTGGCAATGAATAAACATTTTTGAACTTCGCAATATTGCTGCTGTGAAAGGCATTCGCACGCTTATTTTTGTTTCTTCTGCTCAAAAGATCTTGGTGCGAGATGGTTCTTAACATTTGGAATATTCTGGTACTTCGTAAGATCTCGTTGGATGGCCGTTGTGCACACGTATTGACTGACAGGTGGCTGAGGATGTTATCTTCAATTTATAGAAATCAATGTTATTGTTGGAGGACATTAGAAGTATATTGCTGGAGTTGGGGACGGTGCATTTCCGCGGTGATTGCTGTCTAACCTACCTGTGGATGGTGCATCGTTGGATCGTGGGCTCGTCTTTAGTGAAGGTACGTGCTGAATATTGACATCGGAGAAGCAGATGTGCTTGCAAAAGAGATTGCAATGGAGTCATCGATTTGGATCGAGTTCGGCGGGATACCCGTCTCTTACTTGTGGAAGGATGCTCGAGAGGACAGTGATACGCCCTGATCTATAGCTTGCGACCAAAAAGGGTGGTCACTTTTGAAGCAGGGAGGAGCCAAATCTGCCGGATGCCTACAAGTCGACCTAAGTTTTTAACTGGGCAAAGAAAACTCAGAGCTTACAACTGCGGATTTCAGCCTCGCTCAAGCGAGTGGTGTGTTTGTGGCATGATATTGGCTGAGGACTGGACTCGTCCATCATTTTCTTGTGGTGGATGCAGTAAGGGCCGAATTTGATGCGTCTTTTGTTATGTTGGGAACGTTTTGAAAGCCAATGAAATTTGTTGCCAGTTTTGTGCAGTTTATGCACTTTTCTTGGTTTTGTAGTAAATTGTGGTTCGGTTTTTTGAAGATACATTTTGTTTTAGAGGTGACAAGTTTATTTAAGGACTTGAGGGCTGTACTTTTACTGTAACCGTGTTCTTTAAAATGCCAGTAACATTTACAGGGGGCAGGCAACGACATGTACTTGAAGAATACGTCAGTGACGAAATAAGAAATCCCTGTGATTCCACAGTGTTTTTATCCAATAGTGCGATCACAATAAATGTTAACAGCTTAGTTCCTCCTCCCTCTGTCTCCAGAATCCCCAGATAGATCTCCTTTCTCTTTGGCTCCTCCTCCAACATAGATCCCTTTCACTCCAAGATTATGCACAATAACTTCACATCTGTCGATAAATATACCCTCCAATAAGAACTTATTTGAATACGTAATTACCACATTTTTCATCAATACCCGAAATTGCAAAACTAGCTGAGCATTGCAGAATGGCGTTGAAGGACTGAACTGTTCCGTCCGACTCAGTAGGACCAAGAGACCAGTGAGTTGATGTTGAAAACATGGGGAAAACTCAACTCGACCTCTTCCTACCTTTGTTTCCTACTGAATACTCGAACTGCCAGTTCCCCCGCCTTTTACCGACCGGATAATTTACTTCGGTCAAGTGACGCTCAAAATGACGTAGGAGTCGATTAAACCATGTAATTATATGATGACATTCGCCTATTGTTGAGCCGGTTTTGAGGATTGTCATCCGCAGATTAAGTTTCCTTGTTACGCAACGTCGGTGACCACGCGTTCACACAATTTGCATTATAATACAGTTTCATAACCCCTTGTACCTATCTATCTACTAACGCTACCATTTCGAATATTTTCTATGTTAATAAAACTGTAATTCTGTCTGTCTGTAGACTTATTAGAATAAGTAAATTCCTTGTTTCTTTTCTATTTCATGCCATTAAGATGAGCGGCGTCGTTTTATGAATTTTGGCTTATTATTTTCAATAATGAACCCCGTGGAATCGATCATGAACCAAAACTTTTAACCCTCCTCAAAATTTGATAGCTTGCGTTTCAAGGTACTAAAAATGTAACAAAAATGTCAGTCCGTCCTCCTTACTTTGCACTTCTCTTAAATACAGTGAACCAAAATTAATGAAATACGGTTTGTAGGCCCATTTGGGGGTCTAGTTGGTCCTCGAAGCTCGGCATTACTGTCAGCCATTTCTAATTGGTGAATCGAATTGGTGAAAAATTGGTCGAAATGCCGTAGCTCGCAAAATTTTAATAGAAGGGTATGGTTTTCATGACATTTTTAAATTGATTCCGAACTGATTGGCGATTTTTTTGGGGACCACCCGGGACATTCTACGTCCAGCCGTTTGTTCGCAGTGTGGTGAGCGCCTGCGCCTGTTCTGATTCACCCGTCCTGCAAGATGTTCCGTGAGAGTTAAATATATTTCGGCGATTTTCATTTATGTATTATACATCCTTGAACTCATCATTCCATTGGTGATTTTTAACGTTTCCAAGAGATGGAAGAAAGTCAGTTTTGCTCCACTTTGATTGGCACTTATGTGATAAATTAGCAAACTAGTTATATCGACGGCCACGGTGAAGAAGTAGGTATTTCAGAAAACTGAAATTTGTAGGAGAGCAGTTTTTAAGTTGGACGCTGTCCGTAAAATCAGGTAATTGTGCTACAAATGAGATTATAATGCCAAAAATTTTTATTTTCCCCAAATTTTCAGAAAATTACTATTAATTCTGGAAATGATCTACATTTTGACTCCTAGAAGACTTACCCAATTCAGCACCGACGACTTACCTAGTTATGACCACAAGCATGGAGGTATCAAGAAGGTAGAACTTGGAAAAATATGCACTCTTCTTTGCAAAAACTTTATTTCAGAGGGGGGGGGGGGGGAATCCGTTAATAATAACATAAAAAAAGGATGCTCGGCGCTATTTTGTAGGTACTGCAAAAGTAGATTTAAAAAACGCTGCAAAGTCCTTGTCACATGGGTTTATTATTATATTGGACGCTCCTACAGAAATGATGGCTGTTCATTTATTGTTTATTTCATGTGAAATAATTGAAATAGCTATTTCTGATGGTTTCCACCAATCTTGGCCCCAAAAACACGAATTAGGTACGCTCCGTTTTTTTTTTTGTTAAATTATCTTTGATCAATGGCAGTGCCATTTAATCGTCTTGATCCACTTTTTCTATTGTTATTATACAAATTAATGGTGATTTCAGACGATTTCCCATGTTTTTGACTCATAAAAAATCAATTTTGGGAGCTGAACATTTGGTAGAACCTCAATTTTTCACTCTTTGGTCAATATCGACTTCATATTCGGTCTTCTCGTCCGAAAAACATGGAAAAAGTACCTATTTTTATACAAATTTTCACTCATAACACCCCTGGGTATATTCCGATCGGGCTGCAAAGTTTCGGGACACAACTAGGGCCCAAATGGAGCATGTGTGGGAAAGAACGACTTTTTTAGACCTAAAATGAAGCCGGTATGTGTGTACGGAGGACGGCGACGGACATTGCATTTTCGGAATCTACGCACCTTGAAACGGAAAAGAAAAAATTTTGAGGGGGTGTTATAAAATTTTTTGCTGAGCGAATACATCGGTGTGTTATTCACAGAATAATAAACCAAACAAAATTATTGAAGACACATAGTAATAGGCACTTGGAAAAACGTCAAGGTACAACACAAGGCACTTGTATAATTTATGCGTCATTTACGGCATCCCGGTCGATTTCATGCAAATCAGGGTCTGTTGGTTTAATATTTACTGTCTTTAAGTTTCGGTAGAAATCATGAAATGCCGAATCAATTAGGGGAAGCAAGTCCATCAGATCTCTTTTTTTTGCCTCACTGATGGCTACAGGACTACTACTTATCAATGGCAATGAGCTCAGTGAACTTTGTTCTCCGCGGCGTAGATAATTGACCACTTTGAAGTTTTCGTCTTCGTCAAGTGAAAATTTAAAGAACCGTTTTCCTTCTGACAGCCTATACTGCAGCCATTGAATCGGGTGCCAAAGAAATGTTTCTCCATTTTCGATTACTTTTTAGGTGTGAATGGTCCTTGTTTTTTTATCGGAGTACCTACCGAAATCATAAAAATCACCGAGTTCCATTTTTACGACATTGAATGGTTTTTTTATTTTTGGCTACTCTAACAAGCTGCATCCAATCACAGAGGTGATTGATTTTCATTCGCGTATTTTTTTTTTTAACCCTTTCTATTACAGCGTGGTCGTGTACGCTCCATATGAGTATGACCGCTGATTAAGAATTTGTGATTGATGACTCTAATGTGGCTGTCAGGTAGGTTTCGCAAAGAATATAGAAACATTAGAGCTACAAGATTGTTCTTATTCTGTCACTTATCACTTGATTATCTTATTATGTATCGCTCTGCTCAGTTCAATACGAAAAACATTAAGTTGAATTACCTGGAAAAGATATGTTTAGCTGTGCAGAATTGGATAAGAGGAGTTGCCTATGTGTTCAATGAACAGAAACATTCCGGATATTTTTGGTCAAGTCGACTTGCCTACTTTGGACACTGAAAACTAGTGTGAAAAAATGGTTAAGTGACTTACCTTAATTTCAACGTCACTTGAAAGTGAGTGAAATATTGGACTTGTTGACATACCTAAAAAGTAACTCCACTTTCAAAGATATCTAAAAATGCACTTGTGGATAACGCCCTTATGGTGGTCAAGCAGACTTCCCTACTTCTTCACGGGTTGGGGAGTGGCTCATTGAGTCGTACTGACCACTAACCCCGGTTTGCTCGGAAACTCGACTTACCTACTTCTTCACCGTGGCCGTCGATATACTAGTTGTGTACTAGTTTAAGAGGCAAGGTTGGTTTGGGTGAATTGTCAGTAGGCTAGTTTCCAGCAAACGAGAATTAAATATGTAGGATGTACAATGTACATTCTCGGGCAGTACTCAGTGCTCACGATTTGATGAAGGAGAGGGGGAAATTGATGTACGGGGAACGATATTGTTGACACCTATTTCACTGTCAAAATACAGTGACGAAGTATAGAGTTCCTCACATGCGAAGCAGGTCTCCATTTGTTTGCATTTACAATTCTAGATGCCTGCTGTACATAATTCATACTAGTTAAAAGAGTAGCAGTTTGATTCTCAGTAGGTACTCTTTTTTTTCGTTTTTGGTAAAACTGCCCTGAGACCCCGATGATCTGGGAGGACTTCATAGTCCCCTAAAAACCATGTAATTAATAATTACCCACGAACTTCTGTTTCTATAACTCGGTGAGAGTAGTAACTCATTGCACTCCCTATTAAAATGGTACCTCTTCTTGTTCCATCCGAATTTACCTTAATTGTTTCCATGAGGGACTTTAATGAGATGCTCATGGAAAATAATGCATTCAAATGTCGGCGTAAAGCAATCCTGTCATAAAAGTTTCGCGCCATGGGAAGCCACCTCGGAGTTTTATTAGATTAGGGATGTGAACTTACTAGGCAACTTCCGAGTTTACGGCGGTTGCGGCGCCTTTCCACTGAGGGCCGTCCGACGATGTCGGGTTTTTGTGATTTCCGGCGGTTGGTTTCCTGTTCTTGGGGCCTCTTGTAAAATTCATACGGTAAAAAAGTATCACAAAGAATTAATAATGGAAATACCCTTGTTTTGTGACTTAGTATAGGAGCCGTGGGAGAATAATGGTTAACATAAATAACTTGAGCTTCAAGTGAGCAAGTTATGTCTTTCTACAGGGTTGCATTTAATGCAACAAAAAATGTCATGAATGATTTTTGTTGCATTGAATGCAACAAAAAATGTCATCAGTATTATGTTAAGGGAGTAGAGGTATAGGAAATATTGGACTGTTCTCAATGTTCGGACGAACTGAGAGACACGAGGTTCTTTACATCGTGCTGAAGGAGCCCAACAGAACCGTGGATGCCCTGAATCACCAAATCTATCACCAAACCACCTCCCAGGATTGAATGACGAGTCACTTTGCCAAAAACAGAATGCACGGCTCGTACTTATGCTTTAACTGACCCACAGTAGAACAGCAAAACTCTTGGTTTCAATTGTTCATCCCTCATCGAATGTTGAAGTGTATTACCCGAAAGCCTTTATTTTACACGCTCGATCGCAATGATGTTAGCTCTCATAACCTCATTATGGTCGTGGCCATTTGAGCCATCTTCGCTCTGCTTCTCTTCACGAGCCTCGTCGCGAACCTTGTGGTGAGCAGACTATGAAAAAAACGTCTGCCAAGTGGGTAGGCAGTATAGCTTCCTCGCCTCAATCATCTTCTCGTATAAATTAGTTGGTGGGTTCATTCGGTGGATGGATGGAGAATTGACGCGAATGGATTTGAAATTGAGAGGTTCAAAACTGACAAAATATAGGATGGAATAGGAGTTGTAGTAATAGGATTAATGATAAGAGTAACAGGATTATTATATAGACATTCATATAAGTGTTCTGACGATTTGTGGTGTCACCACTTGAAGAGGTATTTCACAAAAATGTCGAAGAAGTTACATTACAAGATTTTATACTGATACAAATGAGTAAAACTAATTAAAATTGAGAGAGAATCCAAATACATGACGTTTTGAGTTTAAATCTTTTTAAGTTTAGTCATTTTCTCGGGAAGTTATGGGCTCTACTAGGAGTTCACGTTTGCCAATGCGCAGAAGAAAGTTACTGTACTTTATCAATGACTATAATATGGGACTATCTGTGGCCCAACCCCAACCCACCCTCCGAATTTCAACGCACTACGACCATTTTGTCGGGTAGTTACAAGGAAATTAGCAAGGACCATTTTGTCGGGCTAGCATTTTGTAGGAAATTAGCAACAAGGACCATTTTGTCGGGCTTTACAAGGAATTAGCAAACATTTCGTGTTTGCGCATGCGCATCCTAATGTTATAGTCCGAATTTGATGAAATCGATGTGGAACCCGTCAGTCCACGTCCATACCATGCAGAATGGTATTCTGCATCTACCCTCCAACTTTCAGCTCTTTTCGACAATTTCTAGGGTAGTTCTGAGCTTTACGAGGATTTCACGTTCGCGCATACGCGGACGAAAGTTGTGCATCGGTTCAATCACATCGTCCGTGGCGATACACCACCTAGTTATTGTTATTAGGTATCAAATAGGCGTAAGCCCTCTTGTCGATGCTTCCAATGTTACTCCCTAATTGTTTGCTGTCTCATTTGTCTCTTTTGTCTTGTTTCTTTCTTCATCCTTATGTAAATGTCAAACTCTTTGTAATGTCGAGAGGTAATGTGAATATGAATAATAATAATAATATGTGTTAATTTCTGGAGGAATTACCTGTTAAATACGGCATGACTCATCGTGGAAACAACATTGTTAGACGTACCAATTTTGATGAGAATTTTGAAAGAACCTAGTTGTACCTCTGATAATATGACCTACCTACTTTCTTGCTACTTGCCTACCGAACTCGTTGTTATACATAAAGATTATATAAATGTATTATGAAACTGTTGAGCCGGAATTTCTTACTACCAGCTAAAACAGTCGCAGCATTTTATTTTGTAAGTCTTTGCGACAGGGGGGAACAAAAGATTCTGGCTACCAGGTCGTAAATGTGTCCAAAGATTGACCAACAGATGCATCTTCCTTCATGTGAGCACTTGGAAATACTTCACTACCTGCATTTTCATGGAGAGGGGCGCTACGGCTCAGGAAATCGACTTGATCCATCTGTGAAGGTTTTGATATTGGATTTCTAACTCTGGAAGAATGTCCTCCTTCACTGAACACGAGGAATGAGGTCTTGTTTGGCTTGCCTTGCTCGTAAGGAAGCACAATCGGTCATGGCAGTAAATGGATAACTTGACTAATAATAAATATTAGTCGAATTCATAAGAATGATATCGGGACTCAAAATCTGTTGCGCGTTTACTGAAATATTCAGCGACACGCAGTTTCTGATTTATATTCCTTCAAAACCTATAATTATGAACTTACATCCGTTCAATATTGGATGTGCAGGTTCAGAAATAACCAAGACCGGTTCATTAGTGAGGAACGAAATGATTTGTTGTCGAATTCATTCGTGTTCCTTGGTCCTGTGTGTGCTTCCCGTTATTTGCATCGGGCTTGCGAGTTAAACGGAATATCCCTAATTATGTTTTCTAAAGTAGGTATTTCCTACTGCATTAGCTCCTACTGAACAGGAAATTTGTGTGTCAGTAACTGAACTACTAGTTGGAGGGTAATTTAAATCAAAGTTACCATGAAATATACCAGCAGTCACAGAACATTTCGCTAGCCAATTATCTCCACAGAGGTTCATTAGGGATCATGAGAAATA
Source organism: Leptopterna dolabrata (assembly GCA_954871275.1). Lineage (NCBI taxonomy): Eukaryota > Metazoa > Arthropoda > Insecta > Hemiptera > Miridae > Leptopterna > Leptopterna dolabrata. The sequence continues at coordinate 31,772,942 of OX940980.1, forward strand.
CTATCCAATAAATTAAGCTCATATGCTTAATGCAGCTTTCTGAATTATTTCTTTGCTATGTTCTGTCGAATTACAGGACGAGGAGTTAGAAAATGTGTGATTAATTTTCAACGGTTTTCTGACAGTTTGTTGACAATGAAAGGCATCGTTTCTCCACTGGCATCGTCAAGTTTCCTCAGTGTGCACCCAGAACTGGAAATCAGTATGGAAAAATGGAAGTGAGCACTTCTCGTCCGATTATTACGGAATTCTTAAGAAAATGATGATAAATTAAATGAAATAGAATTTTTAGTTCGTTACCATTAAAATCGACTTTGGATAATACTTGAGATTTGCAAATAACTAAGCAGATCCTAGACCATGTAACCTAGGTAAATTGACCAAAAATGAAAAATTTGTTCCTTGAATTGGGCTTCCTCGGTATTTTCACATAAGGTTCGTTAGGACAGACAGTCCTTTTGTCCAAGCTGCGCCCCTTTTTGCGTGTTCAGACAGCGCCAGAACAAGGCTAAGCAAAGCATAGATAGGAAGCAAAAAATAAAGCTCGCGAGATTCTCCAAGTATTGGAAAACCAATTAATTATTATACTCGAAGAAATTGAATTATATAACGTGTTAAAATTTGCTTGTAACGAGTAGAAATTCATTTGTTTAAATTTCACTGTGCCATACATGCTTACACTTGTAGCTTTAAGAATCACTCGTACCTAGTATCTAGTGTTCAGTAAATAGTGCCTAAATAGTTGTGTTTGATAAAACTAGCCTCTAATCGTTCTGTGGAGAAAGGCTGAAAACAGTGGAAGGTACGTAGCAGTGAAAGATACATATTTTATTCACCTCGATCGTTGGCAGTTGGCCGTTTAGCCGATAGAGTGCACCATTTCTTCAATGGGCCTGTCCATTCATAGTAAGACCTATGGACAGGTGGAGTGGAGGGGGGTGGGTACGTTTCGTGCCCCTACACATTTACTCTAACGCGAGCGTTGATGAATTAGCAATGTGGCTCACGCACATCTGAACCATCGCCTGGGGGGCTACCGGCCTCATCTTCTCCAAGTATCCTTGTTCAGTTTTCAAGGCGGAAGAGTGAACATTTCAGAGGTCAAGAAATGTCATTTTCATTAGCATTTCCTGTTTATCTTTTCAGGGTAGGTACGTACTATACAATTATGATGATATATATGTGTATGGTGATATAATAATATTATTAAATATGTATAAAAATAAATTAAAAATTCATTAAAAAATTATGATGAGCGTAACAGTTTCATAGGTGTTGCATGATGAAATAAATATTGCATGTCATACGTACAATAAGCAGTTAAGAAAATGTCTACAAATGTCTCACGTCAAAATTAATCTTGTTTGTTAATAATTCATCGATATATTTACCCGTTTCCCTGTGACGATCACACATGAAGCTATCTGTGTATAAACATCCCTATTTATAAGATTTTTGACTTGAATAAAGATTACCTATTTTCACTCTCTGATATGCGAATATGGATTGAATCCATCCGCCGTACATGGCTCTTTGCTTACCATGGTTCAAAATTAATAAAATATGGAACGAAAACCCCTTTTAGGGCCTGGTTGGTCCTCGAAGCTTAGTTACTGAATTTAATCTCCACGCCACCCTGGTGGAGGGGGGGGGGGTGCGGGTGGATTTTGGTTTGAAAATTTCTAAACGTCTAGCTTAAGAAATTTCGATAGAAGGTTACAGTTTTATTTACAAATTTTAAAAAATCCCTCAGCAATTGTTCAAGGTGTTTTGAGACCAGACGAGGCCGATCGTTAGGCGTTCTGTGAGAACCCGGAAGTTTGAACCGAGAAAGCGTCTTCAACGTGAAGTAAATCAAGTTTGTTGTTTTGAAGCTGTCTCTGAACCCAAGGAAAGAAAGTAGTTTTTGTGTGTTTGGTTTAAAAAACAAAAAACAAAAATTCATGATCTAGAGAATAAGTACTGGTTTCGGTTATGACTTTGTGTCTAACGGAGTTGGTGAATGACCTGGAGCTCATAAGCGGATCATCGGAAAGCTCGTGAGAATCTTGAGCTGCCTAAAACTCCATTGGAGGTGAGAAAAATGAGCTCCCAGTCCTATGTTCCTGTGTACCTATGTGGTTCTTTCTCAAACGTCCCTGTCGAAGTAGCTCTAAACGACCGTATTATATAACTGCTCTTTTTGGCCAAGTACCTACCTGATTCCGTGGTTTGACGATTTCACTGGAAATGTCGGAAAAATCCCAGAATCCTCCGAGGATTTAACAGCACTTCCTAGTAGGTGGAAAAATCCGTAGCTGTGGTCTTGGATGAGCGAAGTCTTCTTGCTTCAGCATTCCCAGGCACGAGTTGTGGCTGTAGATGGATGAGACGCTCACAAATACTAGTTTGACATGGAATGCAATTTCTCGTTGAAAGCCCAGAAAAATTACCATAATGCATCCCAGGAGTCTCAACTCGCAAGAGCCCAACCGCTACGTTCAAGTTCTACAAACGAAAAAAGATTACAAAACCAAAAGAACAACATTTTGAAGAAAGGTAAAAAGTGAACCCGAAAGGTCGGCCAGTAAATCACAAACTCGAGAGGGTATTTACAATGGTGGAGGCTCAAAGAGTCATAAACACCAGGGTTATGGGAGAAGGTACCTACCCTTTACACCTAATCAAGGGAACATGACTATAAACCCAAGGCGCTGCCAAGTAATCTATTTACTAATAAGGGGAGGTAACATACCCGGCCAAGGTTAAACATCTATTAACCCTAAACCTCTTGTTCGCGCCTCTAAACCCAGGAGGTTGGGATTCCTTGTGCCGGACCCACGAAGGATTTTACGGCTCCGAATTAATTGTTAGGACTCGGCAAAGGTGTCTATTAAGCGATCTGAGACCTCCCTTAGCAGTGCACCCATTGTCTGGCCTGGTGGATGGGCCCATAACAAATAACCGGGGGTCTCGGGAGGAGCTGGGAACCAGAAAAAGACGACGAGGATGGCGATTCTGAGTTTTGCAGCCTGAAATGGCACCCATAAACGTGCTCTAATGTCTTCAAGCACCTCACAAGTATAACAAATAATATCCAAGAAGTATTAGTCATCAAAACCGAACGTGATAACAATACATATAGACTTATTTTTGGAATTGAATTTGTTGATAGGTCCTGAATTCCTCATACAAAATGGAAATTTTGAAAATTAGAGATTGATCCCTCATGCTTGCCTCAGTTGGATGGCTACTGTCCAGCGGGTCGCTGGTAAAATACACCTACCAATCTGAGAAGAATACTACATCTTTCGCTTGCGCATTTGCTAACATTGCTACTAACATTGCATTTCATGCAATACTAACCTATAATAACGGTTCAGCCTTCAATTACCCTCAAGAAGGTACAATCGAAAGTACATACCTTTTTCAGAATCGACCCGTAGAAGTGCCGAGGTCTAATATTTAGTTTAGATAAATAATGTATTCTGATTGAATTTATTAAGCTAACGATAAATAAATAAAAGTCACTAGATCAAAAATAATAAAATTTGTCATTAATAATTGGTACCTATCTAATAATCAACATAGACCATTAGTTGTTATAAAACATTGAAAAAAACGGATTGCAACACGGACGTGAAGTCCCATCATTCTCTCTTGAAATTGTCGAGATTATGGTCGAACAATAACGAATTTCATATGAGATCTACGATTAACTAGCCTCCAATTACCGTCGAAATTTTGAATGTTAGTACGGATACCACACGGCTTATGCATGGTTCCTGATGCTACATCCTTCCTTTCGTATCATAATAATATTATTATAAGTGAACCGATATAACTATTCGGTTTTGCAAATCCCAGCTCTGCGCATTGCCATGTTCTTCGAAACTCATCAGTCGGAATGAAACGGAAGACTACTATAATTATCACTCGTCTAATAACATGCTGCACAACTTTGAGGGTAAAATGCCCTGTCTTGATTCTATATACTGAGAAGAAACAACAACAAACTAATTGCTCCAATGTCGGTGGAAATGTTAGTCTGCATGATACTTTTGCTTTCTGCACCACTCGTCTGTTTACTGGCTCGCTAATTATGGTCTGGATGAGCTTCAAGTGGCATTTTCCTGTCGAAAACTCCAGTGCCTTCCAGTATTTCTATTCTTACTGATAAATATAGTGATTTGGAACCTATAATATACACCGAGGAGAATATACAAGAGCCACTCGGCTCCAAAATGGTCAATCTATAATATGGTAATGAAGTAAATCTAAAATTTTAAATGCAGTTGGAAGTTTCCTGATGGAAATTTTAGTGAAATGCGAAGTTCCGATTTTTGGAGCGAAAAAGACACGTTTGATTAATGGATTTTTGATTTGGTCTGTGGCCTCCATTTCGTCTGTTGGAGTCATTTGGCAACTTCGAATCGCGAGACTTGGCTTTTTTGAATGCATACTGATCGTCTCAACCCTATAATATACTGTTGTAGTTCCTACTCTTTAAGTAGGTTCACACTGCCCTGTTGTGAAAACACCCGTTAGAGGTACACTGTGCAGTACACTGTTTCAACAGCCGTTGAAATCGGTTTCGACTAAAGGGATTTACCAAGAAGACGAGAAAAGAAATTAAAAAACGCATCTGATGGCAGCAGCCGTCACGAAGCGCACGACCGATCAGCAGCAGGTGGGAACTCAGTGGTTCTCCTGCATGTCCGAAGGGATCGGACCCTTTTAACGAGTCCAGTGAGAAGGAGGGAAATGAGAGCCTAATTGGTTCCGCAGTTCAATAGCTTCTGTTTTAGATAAGATCATATCTGGTCGTGGTTTACACGGCTTGGCAACCTCTCGCCCACGCAACGCCCTCTTTCACCTTTTCGCTTTGAAAGGCGCGAAAAATTACCGTCTAGTTCTGCGAAACCTTCGGAGGAGCTTCGGCTATTGCATCTGTGATGGCTAGCTTCTTAAAGGTTTGTTTTCGGGAATGAATTATAGATTTTAGGGACTTCCTTCAAGGGCTTTATGAGCGTTGCTCTGTGGTTTTAGCGAATTTTCAAAGAAAATGAAGCTATTGCAATGGCTTCGAAATTTAAATAATATAAATTTTTGGAAATTTTCTTCATAGAAATCCGTTTCAGACCATTCTAAAACGATTCCTGAAATTTAACACTTTTTTATATGTATATATATATATATATATTTATATATATATTTATTTATATATGTGTCACTCCAGACGATAACTCTCGATAGAATTGAGATAAACAGCTCAAATTTGCACAAAAAATCTATCTTGGCAATCGAAAGGCTAAGTTCGAAGATGGGCGAAATTGGCCTACTCTAAGGAGGGTTTTGGCGCATTTAAAGTGCGCAAAAATTACCCAAAAATCCCCAAAATGTTATTTTCCAACAAGTGACCCCTCATTTTAAAGGTTTTTGCACGCTGAACACGATGGTGGAATCGGATTTTAGATATCTTGATCCGTTCTCAAATTAGAGCATTTAAAGTGCGCAAAAATTACCTAAAAATCCCCAAAATGTTATTTTCTAACAAGTGACCCCTCATTTTAAAGGTTTTTGCACGCTGAACACGATGGTGGAATCGGATTTTAGATATCTTGATCCGTTCTCAAATTAGAGCATTTAAAGTGCGCAAAAATTACCCAAAAATCCCCAAAATGTTATTTTCCAACAAGTGACCCCTCATTTTAAAGGTTTTTGCACGCTGAACACGATGGTGGAATCGGATTTTAGATATCTTGATCCGTTCTCAAATTAGAGCATTTAAAGTGCGCAAAAATTACCCAAAAATCCCCAAAATGTTATTTTCTAACAAGTGACCCCTCATTTTAAAGGTTTTTGCACGCTGAACACGATAGTGAAATCGGATTTTAGATATCTAAATCCGTTCTTAAATTAGAGCATTTAAAGTGCGCAAAAATTACCCAAAACTAGGATAATCTTTAAACTCTTACCCCCACCCCCTTAGAGTGGTCAGATTGAAAAATGTGAGAAGTATTAATTGAAGACGAGAGTTCGAAGCAAAAAAGGGGGAGGCAAACGATTAGTACAACTCCTTGAATTTACCCACAGCGATCAAATAAATAAGCACTTAGTACAATTACGTAATAAACAAACGGTAGAATCAGGATGGACAAAACGTACAAATTAAAATAAATACGAAGAGAATATACATAGAAAACCAAATTTTAGACCGAAGTTTTCCTTTATTCAAAACCATAGCCATTAATTCGAATATTTCTTTGAAAATTCGCTCATTAAGTCATGCTGCATGACTGATTTTTTTTGATTTTGAGTGGGAGAAAACTACCTAAAGCCGAAAGAAAAAATATTTGTATTCTTCAATAAATTCGATAAAAATGAATTTTTTCCAGTTTTCCGTATCAGTTTTAATTTGGTTTCAGTGACCAGCCAAAATTTGAGAACACATTTTTTCACCATTTATAGGTACCTACTCGTATGTTAGGATAGTGGTCGGGATTTTAAGGGCATGTATCTTAAGTACGTCAGAACTAAAATTATGCCCTGAATACTTACGCAGTATTCCAGAAAAGATTCCTTCATAAGGTAGCAATGTTTGTTATACCGAACAATGAATCCGATTCGGAACTGATACCTCGAATATACTTTGGAGTAGGTATTAATGGAACATTGGTGAATGAATCATCAATCCACCCATTACCTTGACTGGAAGGCACAGGTAAAGTCATTAGTAAATAAAACTAAGAAGTTTTTCTACATATTTTCTACATTCAGAACTACTTCTCTAAAAACGTACTTATTTTACTACATAAAGGACTTGCAGTCAATACTCCGTACAGCTCTTGTACAGCTTTGGCGTTCTTTGGTGGTGTAGTGCATGCAGTAGCGTGTTAGATCCGTCTATTGTTATGCAAAAAACTATTTTAAAGGTTCTTCTAAAAAAAAAGTGCCGAGTTGTTTGGTGAGACCGAGGTATTTACTGTGAAGCAGCTCTATGTAAAACATGCTTTAATGTAGCTTGTTGAAGCACGTTTTACATAGCTATATATTAATATATTAATAAAAAGCGTGCTAAAATATATTAATTAAATTTAAATTTAATTAAATATTAATTAAATTTAATTAATTAATTAAAAATATGAATTAAAATAAACCATGCTAAAAATATTAAACATTAAAATATATTAATATAAAACATTATGTAGCTGTATATTAATATATTAATATAGCTTATATAAAACATGCTTTAATATAGCTCTATATAAAATTATTTTGCTTTTTCTCTAGTGAATCGGTACATAATCTTTTCCTTGATTAATATTATCAAATTGACATTATCGTTGTCATTAATAAAATTGAATTTATTTGTATCAACGTTTCCGTCACATATATAAATGTCAGTGTTACCAATGTAATTTTACATCCCGGCCTTGGCACAGATCCTTGTTCAATGATTGGGGCGGGGGGGGGGGGGGGAGTTCCCATCACACACAATGAAGTAGAATTTGTATGGAAATGAACATTCATTCGTACATTAATTTCCTCTTTGTTGGCGTACAGCCCGGGGTGGGCCGTACTCTGCTCCACAAACTTCCTCCAGTCCTGTCTTCTGGCAGCTTGTGTTATCCAGATCCGATAACCAGCAAGCGCAACGTCTTCTTCGACTTAGTTGTCTTCCTCGCGGTTTCCACGGTTTTATCAATTTACAAAAGTCCGAATATTTTTTGTCCACTAAAAGCACCTATTCAGATTAGTGATATTGTGGATTTTCGTTGATTTCTTTGTACCTTTTGGCGCTAAATGATTGTGTGCCATCGAAATAGTCTTTTCTCGTCTCGAGTTACCGTCTGATACAATTTTTTTTAAATTCAATCTTCGAAGATTTTTCGAAATTTCGACTCATTAAATTTCAAATTGTATCTGTTGTTTGCAGGTCTTTAATACTCATATTTGTAGATTCTTGAACTCATACTTCCTTTTGAACTAGGTACTTGTAATCATTTTGGTGAAATACGGAATTTTGCCAAGGCACAGAATCACAGAAATGATTATTGATTCATTTCTTCTGATGATAATATGTTCAGATCACCTCTTATTCGGGAGAAGTGGATAGAGTACCCACATAAGGATAATTTGCATGTATAGGGTGCAATTTTCATACTGTTAATAAGGACAATCTTTGCACTGCAATCGACTTGGTTGTCAGGTTGCGTGCTTACATTTTCACGTCAAATGTGGCCGAAGTTGGGCTAGCCGGAAACAACTATCACAATGAAATTGCTCCAGAGGCTGATTATGAAAACGCCTGGGTATTCAGCTATAGTACTTGATGAAAAATACTCCTGGTTTGGGTAAGTATTTCGTGTTTTTCAATTAAACTAGTCAATCTCACAATGAAGTGAAACTCAATCTAATTATGCAAGTTGCCCCTGTAAACATTCCATTAGCTACTACTAAAAATCAACTTTGCTTTACCCATCTCTGTTCGCAGCCCGGAATAATAGTTTCCACCTTCGCAGAGATAGTAATCATTTGATCCCAAGCCTCGTCTTTGTACCTTGTAATGATTAAAACCATTTTTTTCTCCTTCATTATTATGTATATGCTCAGCAAAACTCCCTGGTTAACGATCGCTAAACTACTACACTTCTCCGCTCGACCCGCACATGAATATTCATGGGGATCCCTCTTCTCAACTTATTCGCTAGTAATACAAAACCGAATCGGCTCATCCGTTAGGTTCCGTAGGCACCTAACCGAACATTATGGCGAACGGCATCAATTTAGATTATGATAATTCACATTCTGATAATTCATACCTAGCTAATTAGCTAATTAAATGGAGTTTAGAACAACCCTGCGTACTTACATACCGAACGACTATCAAGCATTATTGTTCATCGAAGGTTCGTCTAGGTAACGATTCATTAAATATACTTACCTCTGTATTCAGAGATTCGGACTGGGACGGCAAAGAAATTGTCGTTATCATCAGCTTATGTCATTCATGAGTTCTTCATTTATCGAAATTTCTGAGAAATTGAGTTATTGCCAGGGATCCAGTTTTTTAGTACGTACATAACAATTTTTAAATTAAACGGCAAATGATTGTTTAACCAATTTGTTGGTATTCAAAGAAGCATTTAGGCTAGTCACTTTACATGCTGATTCACAGCTTTCATCCTCACCCCGTAAATAAAAATGCCATTTTTCCGCCGACAGTGCCCTCGGAGCTTTGCAAATCTGGAAAGCAGAATTCTGCATGGAATGCAGAATCTCCATTCTGCACGCATGTTTTGGAGGGAAAAAATCTACACATACGTTTCAGAGCATTCTGGAATCCTTCCTTTGCATTTCAGCAAATTTAATTATGTATATATTATGGTGTGTGTGCATTTAATTTAGTGGTCATAATCGATTGAAATCGTCAAAAATAGGTTCTAGGCAGAAGAAGATTATAGTGTCAGTAGTTCAAAAAAATAGTATTTGAGTGCGAAAATTTTACTTCAAAAATTGAGCATCTGTATATGATATTCAACGAGACAATATGGTATTCAACCAGAATTAGTGAGCTTATCCGTCTCTTTTGAAGTCACTTGAAGACAGCATTATTTGTGCTGGGATCAGCGGTTTTTTCTCTCTCTCATTGATTTGGAAACAGGAGCGTCAGATGAGGTTGGCTGTCATATCAACTTGAGATTTAAATGTGTTTTAGAATAATGTCGTGGACTGATTTCAGTTCAGACTCATCATCAAAAGTTTGTATGAGGTTATTAGGTTCTTTTTGGCCTTAAATATAAAAAGTTGGGGACGGGACATCTCAGGGGCATCCTGTATAGTTTGTTTGTTGATGTAGAACAATACATTGCTAGGCCTGATGGGGCAGATGTGCGTAGTTTTGAATAAAAAGAGTAGGAAACTACTACCTATCAACAGTAGATATCGCTCAGAAAAATTCCGCATTTACGAGGAGAAACCTTATTGTAACGTAAGTTTCATTTTCTTCAAATGCATAGAAACTCCAAGAGACGACAATCCTATTATTAAACACGAATACCTCCAGGAGATATATTATATTTCTCCGGCGTAACAGAAAGAAATCCCATTGCTTCCTCTCCCTCAGTTGTTATTTTCTTTACGTTTTTCCCTCGGTTTAATTTATTCATTTACTTTTTGTTGGCAGTTTGAAGCCCCCGCCGAAAGATGGCGTGACGAAAAGCAACCCAAGCAAGCGGCATCGGGAGCGGCTCAACGCCGAGCTCGACACGCTCGCCAATCTTCTACCGTTCGAACAGAACATCCTATCTAAGTTGGACCGACTGTCCATACTTAGGCTCTCAGTTAGTTACCTTAGAACCAAGAGCTACTTCCAAGGTAAGATTATTCACAATTTTTATGTAGATTTAAATTTCAACTGCTCAGCAATGGACGGATATGCCAAGTTTTAGCGTTATAGGTTGAATAGTAAAAGATAGTTCATTTTGCCGATTCCTTCCTTTCCTCTATGTTACGAAGTAGTACCAGAAATGCCTCAAATCAAACTTATGCTACTTAGGGCCGTTTTCACCAACGCGGATTATCCAGAGTTCAATCTCGGCTGAGGTTTAAGCCATCGATTCTGAGAAAAGACAGTTTCACGAACGCCTAATCTCGGAATAACTCGCGCTAACAGCGCATTAAAGTTAATACCTCGTTTCAGGTGGTTTAAACCTCGGATCTACGGTTGATCTCCGATTCTCCGCCAGGCCATCGCCATTTTGAAATCGATTTTATCAGTCTTTTTCATACCTTTATCAACTTGCATCAACAATATTAGTGCGATGAATCGTTTCATTGAAGTGTTTGAGCCATCCTCAAATGAAGATTTCAATGAACTTCTGGAAGTGGCCGTGCCCAGACGGGGGATAATTCGCGAAAGGGTCGAGCACTTCCACAAGTGGGATGACGGCGATTTTTTCGCGAGGTTCCGCCTTCCCAATGAAGGGATGAGCTTCGTGCTCGATGCAATAGAAAGCCTTCTAGTTTTCGAAACAGAAAGGTGAGTCCAACCAAAAATGTGTAATAAATATAATTTTACACCAAACCAGGTAGGCAACAACGTCGGACCCATCATTATTGATTTCCTATAGAGTAGGTACACAAAACCTCCATAGTATGTGGTAGGTACTTGCAGACTGCGTTAATAAGTACATGTATAACTTCTTCTGCATACAGCGAATTATTGTAAAAAAGTAGACATGCCTTTTATACAACAGCCTAGATCGGCTATCTATAATTTATTACAAGAGCAGTAGGTAGTTAGGTAGAATCTAGAATGGGAATCAGCTCTCTCGAAAGATGATCTTTCGTAGTAATGACAGAGTGGAGTGTAGTGGAAGTTCTCAGAATGACAGAGGCATAAGTGAGAAAAAATCGCGAAACTTCCACACCTGGTTACTATTATACAGTTTAATGTCTCCACAACAATGGATGGCGGACAAAACGTAATTATCCATAGAAGAAATATCACAGATCCACCACTCATGGATGAGCATCTCTCCTCCATGCCATCTGCAATACGGGATTGGTGTTTCTGGGGGTAGCAATGCTGATGCAAACTAAACAATCTCGGCTTAAACCCAAGTTCGGCTAAACCGTTGGCGAAACCGTCGAAGCTCTGAACCGCAGATCAACTTTGAATCCAGGATTTATTGATACCAGGTTTAAGCTGCGTTGGTGAGTTGCTGCCTGGGTGTATGGCCTGTGAACTCAACTAGCTGATCGGAATGGCTCCCCTCATTTACCTTGTAATTCTTCTTCTTGTTTCTGCATCGTCAGTTGAATAACAGAAACCCTCAGGAGATCCCATCTGCTGATCGGAGTGACAATGTTGTCGCTCTGACCCAGTGTTCCCGATGAGGTTCCATGACACGTTTCGTCGTTATGGGTTGATTAGGAAATAAAGTAACCCTTAGGCCTCTATCTATAACCTGTTACCTCTTATGACTCCCTACGCATTATTTAAAGAGATTTCATCGTCAATCATCAATTAGGTAGTTTTTTCCTCGCGAAGGCCGCATTACATGATTCGTCTGTCTCCCCGCGGAGTCGTCAGCGTGAAGCTCGACCCGTTTTTCCACCGTCTTTCTCTCGGACGCTCGTTTTGATTTATTATTCTGCGAATAATGCACCTATTTATTCGCTCAGCAAAAATTTTTTGGAACATCCTCCCCAATATTTTTTCTTTTTACGTTTTTCTTTTACATCCGCCGTACGCCGTATCGTCCATATCTACCTTATTTTCAGTATAAAAAAATTCGTTCTTTGGCACACAGGCTCCATTTGGACTCAAGTCATGTCCCGAAAATTTGTAGAGGCAGATCGGATTGTACGCAAGGGTGTTATGGGTGAGAATTGGGTGTAAACAGAGATTTTTGGTGTTCTAGTAACACGAGGTTTTGCAGTGTCGTTTTCCATGTTTTTTAGGGCGAGGAGACCGAAAAGCGAAGAATTGAGGTTCTAACAAAGTTTCAGCCTTAAATTTACGTTAAATTTTGATATAAGGCTCCATTTGGGTCAAGTTGTGCTCCGAAGCTCGGCAGCCCGATCGGAATACACCCGGGGGTGTTATGGGTGACAGTGGGTGTTCACGAGGTTTTTTTTTAGGGTTTAGTGAACAGAGCTTGTGAGGAATCGTTTTTTAGGGCGAAAACACCTCATATGAAGTTGATTTTTACCAAAGAGTGAAGAATTGAGGTTGTAACGAAGGTTCAGCTCCCAAAATTCATTTTTTATTAGTCAAAAACCTGGGAAATTGTCTGAAATCACCATAAATTTCTATAATAACGCTAGAAGCAGTATTAACAGTTGAATCAAGACCGTTAAATGGAACTAGCAATGATCAAAGGTACCTAGCGTATAAAAATAGGAGCTTAATTCGTGTTTTTGGGGGCCAGAGTTGTTGTAAACCATAAAAAATAGCTATTTAAAATATTGCACATGAAGAAACAATAAATTGACAGCCAAGATTTTTGTAGGTATGTCCAGTAGAATAATAAACGCAAGTGACAAGGTCTTTGCAGCATTATTGGAACATGACCGAGACTCAAGAGGAAGGAAGTCAAGTGCTATTCGATGGAGAGTTATCTGCGTGAAGCCTATGTACTTAATGCCATAATTGATCAGGAAAAACAGATTATAAAATTTTGCTTAGATAGTGAAAATAAAATTGGCCAGTCCGAAATCACCATGATTTCTGATGGGTGCAGAATCTCGCGCCATTTGTGATCTTACGTAGGTACGACAAATTTATGAACAACTCTCGTCGTCAAGGGTCACATAGCGGCCCCATCGCAGGAAGTCCCGTATAAATGTCGTCAAATCCAAACTGTAACCTGTTCTCAGTATGTGGAGTTTAGGGACGGCCTTGCGATAGCGTGTTCGTGGGTAGGGCTCATATTCCGCGGCACTTGGAGCTACCTGAGCGACCCTTCAGGACGGGAACGTGGGACTCGACAGAACGAGTCGTTGTAGTCCCCTCTATAAATAGTCAACTTTTTTTGGACTCGAATTCGCTTAATTAAATGATAATACTAAAATTCTGGGGAAAATGTTGGGGAAAAAAACAATCTAAACACAACATGCTTCCAAAATAATTAGATACCTACACGTTAAGTGTACTCACGTCCGACGGACAGTACACGAAGGAACTCCAGGCCTTGCCAACTCATGGCGAGGGGTCGGTTTAAAAAAAATCTGGGCCAAGTGCCATTGAATATGAGCCCTACTATAAACTAAGAATCTGCATCTTCGGTGAGGTTTTGTTGTATGGTATGATGAGGTTCATCTAAACATGGTATCTGCTGCAATTAGAAAACGCTGCAAAGTCCTTGTCACATGGGTTTATTGTTATATTGGACATACGTACGCTGGCTATTAATTGATTGTTTCTTTCATGTGCTTTTTTGTGTGTTGAAATACCTATTTCTGATGGTTTCCCCCAATTTTGGGCCCCAAAAACACAAATTGCGCTTCTCTTTTTATTTTTCTCAAAATCATCTTTGGTCAGTGATAGTGCCATTTGATTGTCTTGATTCCCCCTGACACCCTGACTCTTTTTCTGGCGTTATTATACAAATTGATGGTGATTTCAGACAATTTCCCAGGTTTTTGACTCGTAAAAAATGAATTTTGAAAGCTGAACCTTCGTTAGAACATCAATTCTTCACTCTGGTCAAAATCGACTTCATATTCGGTCTCCTGGTCCTAAAAAACTTGGGAAACGGTACCTCATAAGTTCATGTTACTAAAACACCAAAAAACCCCATTTTTACCCCCATTTCTCTGCCATAACATGCTTGACTATATTCCGATCGGGCTGCAAAGTTTCGCGGACACAACTAGGGCCCAAATAGAGCCTGTGTGCGAAAGACCAAATTTCTTGACCGAAATTAAAGTAGATATTGATGATACGGCGGACGGACATTGCATTTTTGGAATCTACACACCTTGAAACGTAAAAGGAAAAAATTTTGAGGGGGTGGCATAAAAAATTTTTGCTGAGCGAACACATACCTATTGTGTTTTATTCACAGAATAGTAAACCAAAATGTAATCGGTGAAATCATCTTGACAAGCTGCTAATACACCCGAGTGGGTCTTTGGGAATATTTTCGGGCAACGTCTGCATGCTCGCATAAATCACGACGTCCGAGTTCAGCCCACGTTAAAAACTGATAGTCCGTAGTTGACTACAAACGAAAAATTACCAACTAGTTAACTAATAAAATTCGTCCAAATACCGCCTTTATCTTCTCCGTGTCACGAATCCCCACACACACGCTTTTGGCATTAACGACAGATTGTACCGCCCGAATGGTCAAACAAATTGATATTTCGTAAACAACATAAAAAGTCTTCTCATTTCACTTTACGCTGCAAATTCGTACTTGAGCCCATCGGGGTTCATCAATTCAGGGACGTAGAGGGCTATTCTGCCTATATTAAGAGCCCTTTTACACCGAGATGGGAACGATAAAACATTATTATACTCTCCAAAGGGGGAAATTATGTTAGTGGTGGGGTTAAAACATAATATTACCCTTTTTTCATACTACCTACCTCCCTGAATAAGCAGGGGGAAAAAACCGAGGGTTCATCGTTTCCATGGGGACGATACATAACAACACTCCGAAGCGTCTCGCTTCTTCTTTGGCTACGCCTACCGGGTTTTATCTACCCTTTGCCTCCCACTTATCTACCATATACCCTTACCTTATCTACCATATACCTTTTATATATACGGCCCAATAAATTCTACCTGCCTCTCCCCTAATGCCCTCTGACATCCGGCGTTTAGGGTTGGGGATTCCAAGATATATGCGAGGCGAGTTTGTAATTTTCGATTCGGTCTCCTCAGGGAGTTTCTAATGGATAGATTTGTGTTTTCCGATAAGGAAATGGGTAGTTTCGTAAGCGGTTGGCCTGTTATTGGTTGAATAGGCATTCGTCGTGCTGGCTGATGGCTTTGATGAACTTTGCCATTTGTGGGTTGGTGTCTGCGAAGATTGCAGGTGAATCGATGCATGAAAAACTTGAAAGTCATAAGGGGTTCTAGAGAAAAATCGAGGAAAATAGAATAGGTAGTTAGGATAACATCAGCGAATGCTTATGAAGCACCTACTTGGGAATAAGTACACTCGGTCTGCTGACTGATATTATCCCTAACTAGTGACTCCATTCCGCACGAGATTTCCTTATTACACTTTAATACATGTAAGCATTGAAATAATGTTACTGGTAATACACAACTTATTACGGGTATTACTGCCTGAAGCTCATATCGTCCAGTAAGTCACATCGAGCACACAGAACAAAATAGAAATAAATATTTCTACTTGTAATACTTGTAATTATTACAAGTAAAAATAATACCATATGTGTCGGTGTACAGCTGTTACTTCGGTAACGAATTCGGGAGTCCACCCTCTCTACCCACCCTTCGTGAAATTCAATGTCAGATTTTAATCAGAATCCTCTGAATCCTGATTTTTTGTCTTCAAACATCATTGAACGAAGAAGATGTGGCAAATTTCATTAATATAATCAGTATACCAGATGTACAGTTATCAACCCATCAACGAAATTCTGTACCTACTTACATAGGACAGGAAGTCCAAAGTAAAGTATATACAAAAAAATGCTTGGGTGACTAGAGATTTATTCTTGGATTGGTTTACATCGGAATTCGTTCCTGGTGTTCGTCGTTATCTCTCAAGTGTGAACCTTCCTCAGGAGGCAGTTTTGCTGCTAGACAACTGCCCAGGTCACCCATCCGCTGATGAACTTCGTAGTGAAGACGGTAGAATTTTCGCAATGTTCTTACCACCCAACACGACATCTATGATTCAGCCGATGGACCAGAATGTCATCCAAAACACAAAGCTGCGCTATCGAAAAACTTTGCTCTCCAACATTCTAGCTGACTGTGATGAATTTAAAATTCTCATCACGGTGGCGTGGAAGGAAGGTGAGTGAGTGAATTTAGGTAAAGGATAGAAAAGGAGGAAAAGTCGCAGGCGGCTGTAGTCAACCGAACATCTACGACTTTTGGAGGAGAGAGAGGTGGTGTGGAAGGAAGGTGAGGAAAAGTCGCAGGCGGCTGTAATCAACCGAACATCTACGACTTTGGAGGAGAGAGAGGTGGATGAGGGAATTTCACCTAGGCGGCTGTAGTCAACCGTTCATCTAGGTGAAGGAGAGGAAAGGAGAGGTCCCTTGTCTAGGCGGCTGTATTCAACCGATCATCTAGACAAGGGGGGAAGGAGGAGAGAGGAGAGAGGAGGTGAAATTCCCAGGCGGCTGTATTCAACCGATCATCTGGGAGGTAAGGTAAGAGAGAGAAGAGAGAGCTGGTTAGAGGAAGTGTCGAATGAAGCTTGAGCGCCAGGATCCGGGGTTATATAGTACTTGGGGGCCTCTCCCTCCAGCTCCTTGCTGGGAGCTGGTAGTGGGGCCCCAGGTTGAGTAACCCTGGGTTCTGTCGCCTATCCCCACTCATATCTTTATTCACGGAGCTTTAGTTTGGCGTTTGGATATTGGTGAGAACTTAATATGATAGGAGTGTTCCCGGGAGGGACTCACGACAGAGGTCCCCCCAGTTTGAACCAATATTTGTGGAGCTGAAGGCGCAAGTTGACAGGAGCTGAGGGCTACGGCAAACAAAGGTGGTGCTGAAGGCGCAAGGTGACAGGAGCTGAGGGCTACGGCAAACAAATGGTGGTGCTGAAGGCGAAGAAAAGGTGACAGGGGCTGAGGGCCGATGCAAACAGAGGTTGAGCTGAAGGCGGTCCTTAAAACTAGTAGTAACATAAGGTAGAGCATAAGATAGATAATAAGGAAGTAGAACATAAGGTAGAACATAAGGCAGAACATAAGGTAGATGATAAGTAAGTAGAACATGGATATAAGTAAGTAGACAATATAAGGTAGTATAAGTAGGATGAGATGGCGAGGTATGTACAGTGCGGTGGTCAGGATCCCTAAACATTTAGCGTTTAGGGAAGTGATCGGCAAGGGCGAGATGAGGAGGATGAATAATATTTACAATGAGATGGAGTATGTACAGAGGATGCATGAATATTTACAGCTGGCAGATGATTATTTACAGATGGCGGGTGAGTATGTACAAAAGGTGAAGCAGTATATACAGAAAATACAGAAGTATGTACAGACATTTGGTTACATGGTGGCATATACAGAAAATACAGAAGTATGTACAGACATTTGGTTACATGGTGGTAGGCGGTTGCGAGGGTCCGCCGTTTCCTGGGTGTGGTGTGGCGAGTGTTTGTGTGTGTGTGTGTGTGTGTGTGTGAGTTGTGTGAGTGAGGGAGGCGACCCCCTCTAACAGTCTTCACGTTAGTGAAGTCTGATAGAGGGGTCCCTTCACTGCCAGGGTGGCGGTGAAGGGAAAGAGCCGGTGGGAGCCGGTACCCGGGGCGTCGCGGAGAGAGGCGGCGACGCTGGGGTCCGGCGGGTGAAATGGAGGCGATGTGCGGTGTTGGTGGTGTAGGGCTGGGTGTGGGATTGGTGTGGTGAGAGTGGTCGGGGAGGACTGGGGCTGGTTTGCACCGTGCCAATGGCACGGTGTGGGGCTTCTCGTCAATTAACAGGGTAGCGGTGGAGTGTGTTGTGCGGATGACCTGAAAGGGCCCGGCATACAGGGGTTGGAAAGTTTTATGGATGCCGGGCTCTTTCAGGTACATGTGTGTGGTGGTGAAAAAACGTTTGGGATATGTGGTGTCGTTTGTGGGTGTTGTGGAGTGTAGAGGCTCCCTGTTAATTGACGGGGTGTGGTTTGGGGTGAAAATGTCGGCCGGTAAGCGTAGCGGGTCTTTGAAGGCGTTTTGGGCGGGGCTAGTTTGGTCTGAAGGACGGGCGGATGTTCGAAGGCTGAGCAATATGTAGGGAAGGGATTTAGTCCAGGAAGGGGAATTTGTTGAAGTAGAAATGGCCTGTTTCAGGACCGAGTGCCACCGCTCTATTTTCCCGTTGGATTGGGGATGGTACGGGGTGGTGTGGATCTTTTGGATCCCGAGGGAGCGTAGTAAATCGGAGAAGTGGGCCGATTCAAACTGCCTCCCTTGATCGACCGTGACTGTTCGCGGACAACCGTAACGGCTGACCCATTGAGAGAGGAAAGCCGTTGCGACGGTGTCCGCGGTGATGGAGGAGAGGGGGATGCACTCCACCCAGTTGGTGGCACGATCGATCATCGTGAGGCAGTATTTCTTCCCCTCGGATGGGGGAAGGGGGCCCACTAAGTCCAAATGTACATGCTCCCACGGGAGGGAGTCGGGGATTGGTTGAGGAGGTACATGCGGGTGGGCCGAGACTTTGAAACGCTGGCACTTCTGGCACCCGAGAACCCAGTTACGAATATCTTTATTCATATGGGGCCAGAAGTACCGCGTCTTGATGAGGTCCCGGCTCGCCCGAATGCCGGGATGATGGAGGGAATGATAGTGGAGGAACAACTGCCTCCTCAACTCCGGTGGGACGTAAGGGCGCGGTGAGTCGGCCGTTACGTCACACCAGAGGTCGAGGGGAGGCAGTTGTTCCAACTTGGATGCGGAAATGAGGTTGGAAAGGGCAGGGTCGGAGGTGGGGTTTTGTTTGGATTTGATGGATTGAGGAGAGGGGAATGGCAGCAACTCCGCCACCGGCGCCGGGGTAGGGGTGGGTCGGGATAGTGCGTCCGCCACGCAGTTGTCGGCCCCCGGCAGATATCGAATATCGGACGTGAATTGCCCGATAAACTCGAGCTGCCGGAGGCGACGCGGGGAGGCGGACTTACGATTTTGAAGGAGGGCGTGGGTCAGGGGCTTGTGGTCTGTAATGACAGAGAACTGCCTGCCCTCCACGAAGTCACGAAAGTGTTTTATGGCTTCGTGGATGGCGAGGAGTTCCCTGTCGAAAGTTGAATAGTTTTTCTGGGTGGGGGATAAGGTTTTAGAAAAGAAGCCAATGGGTTGGGGGGTGGCGCCGGTGTGCTGTTGGAGCACTGCCCCGATGGCCCAATCGGACGCATCGGTAGTGATGGAGAGGGGAGCGTGAGGGTCGGGGTGGGCCAATAGAGCGGCGTCTACTAGGTCCTGTTTACAAATTTTGAACGCGGCGGAAAGTTGGGGGGTCCAGGTGATGGGGCGGTTATCATTTTTTTTTGGAGGGTTGGGGAATGGCGTGTATGAGTGGTTGTTGATGTTGGGCGGCGTGTTTTATGTGTCTACGGTAAAAATTTAACATACCCAGGAAGCGGCGGAGCTCGGTGACCGTGCGGGGTTCTGGGAAGTCAAGAATTGCGTGGACCTTGTCGGGGAGGGGTGTGATGCCGTCCGAGGATACTTGGTGGCCGAGGCAGCGGACGGAGGGTTGGCCGAGGACACATTTGTCTGTGTTGACCAGGAGACCTTCGGTGGAGAAGATGTTGAGGACTTGCTGTAGGTGGTCGAGGTGTTCTTCGGGGGTCTTGGAGGCGATCAGTATATCGTCGAGAAAACAAAATACGAAAGGCAGGCCTCGCAAGATACTATCCATATAGCGCTGCCAAGTTTGCGCGGCGTTCCGTAATCCGAAGCCCATCTTCACATATTCGAACAACCCGAACGGGGTAATTATAGCGGTTTTCGGGACGTCGGGGGGGTGGATGTTGATGTGGTGGAACGCTCGCGAAATATCAAGGGTGGAAAAGATAGTGGCGCCATGGAGATGTGACGAAAAGTCACGCAGGTGGGGGACATTATAGAGGTCTGGTGTAGTTTTCGAGTTGAGCCGACGGTAGTCCCCGCAGGGGCGGATATCCCCATTGGGCTTCTGTACGATGTGGAGTGGAGAAGCCCAAGGGGATTTTGAGGGGCGTATGATACCGTCGGCGATGAGTTTGTCGAAGTGTTGGCGGGTCTTCGACAACTGCAGGGGGTGTAGGCGGCGGGCTTTGGCGGTGATGGGTGGTCCTGTGGTCTCGATGTGGTGCTGGACAGTGGAGATGTGTGCAGAGGGGCGGCGCTGGGGACGGTAGTTGAGGAGGAGGCGTTCGAACTGTGTGGGGGGGTGGTTGATTGCGTGGATGAAGCCGGGTATGGGTTTTTTGGTGGCGGGGTCGATCAGGCGCGCGTTTCGGACGTCGACCTGGAGACCGAAATAGGCTAGAAAATCGGCCCCCAGGATCGCCTTCTCCACGTCCGCCACGGTAAACTCCCACTCGTACGCGAGCCCGCTCATGTGAACTGAGGAGCGGTACGTCCCGTACGAGGGGATGGTGGTACCGTTGGCGGCGTAGAGAAGCTGCCGGTAGCAGCGCGCCTGACGACGGAGGATGTTGTTAGGGAAGATGGACAGCGCCGCCCCCGTGTCCACCAGGAAAGGGACATTAGTTTTCCCGCAGCGCAGGAAAAGTCGCTGGTGGGTCGGTAGGGCGTTCTGTTTGATGGTGGAGGTAGGGATGTGTGATGGTGGTGGCAGGTCCTCCGCGAAGGAGACGCGGGGTGGGTTGTTGGGAGGTTTGGCCGGTTTGGGAGGGGTAGGTTTCGGCTTCTCCCCGGGTTGGGTGGTGGCTGGAGGGGGTTGTGCCCTGGAGGCGGGCGGGGAGGTTACGTTCCGTGGTGGGGGAACGGGTGCGGCGGCGTGAGTGGCGGCCGGGAGGGTGTCTGCCCTGTTGGCGGGCGGGGAGGTGACGTTTCGTGGTGGGGAAGCGGATGCGGCGGCGTGAGTGGCGGCCGGAGTGTTGGTTGCCCTGGTGGCGGGCGTGGAGGGGTTGTTTCGTTTGTGGTGGGGTGGATTTTTCGGCGGCGCTGCAGGCGCGGCCGGAAGGTTGGCAGCCGTGGCGGCGGCGTAGGAGGGGTAGCGAGGCTTGGTGGTGGTGGTTGTGTGAATGCGGGCGGGGGGGGTATGTGCATGGTCCCCCCCGTGTTGGCGAGGAGGGGGGCCCGCCGGATTTACCGGCGGGCGGCTGCGTTTCCCTGCTTAGGGGCGAAGGAGCAGGGGGGTTGGCACTTGCGGGCCTCCCCACCGAAGTTTACATGATAGAAACAACGGTGGGGGGGGTCCGCAGGGAGGTAGTTGGTTGTGGTGGGGCGGGCCGGTTTGGATGCTGCTGGGGACCGTCCTCTGCGTTGGCGGGGAGGGGATGCGTTGCGGCGCTCGGGTGAGCGCCGGCTGCGGCGGTCGGCGGACGAGTCGCGTCGGCGATCCGCCGACGGGGCTCGACGTTCGTTGAGGGAGGGCGCGCGGCCGCGGTCCCGGGATTGTGTGTGGTCCCGGAACGGCGGGGGGTGGCGCGGTGTGCGCACCTCACCGACGGTGGCCGCAGCGGCCAAGTCGTGTAGAGTGTCTGCGAGCCGTAGGAGGGGTTCGTCGGGGCCGTCGAGATGGCTGGCTAGGGCCATCTGGACGGGGTGGGGAAGGGCACGTAACCAGAACGTGCGGGCGATGTCGGCGGTCATAATACCCTGCAGCTGGTGTCGCAGCCGTCGGTAGAGGTGGGAGGGCTTCTGGTCGCCGAGGTGTTGAGGTTGGGAGAGGGCGGCGACTCGGGCGATCTTCGACGGCTGGTAGGTGCTGATGAGGCGGCTGCGGAGGTCGTCGTACGCAGCGGCGGCGTCGGGGGAGATGTCAGAGGTCTGCAGCAGGATCTCGTAGGGTAGTAACGAGATTATTCGGGAATACCGAGTTTTCTGGCTGCGGATGTTGGCGGCCGAAAACGCTGCGTCAACTTGAAAAAACCAGAGCGCCGGGTCGTGCGTGTAGAAGGGGGGCAGCGACAGAGGGAACGCAGCGGACGCCGTCATGACGTTGGCGGCGGCTGCGGCTGTAGCGGCGGCGGCGGCGGCGGCGTCTGGTGACGCAGAGGTGGGCGGGGAGAGCGTGGAGAAAGGGTTGTCGGCCGGTGCGTCGGATGTCGCAGCGGCGGGCGGCTGCAGTGTGGCTGGTCGCAGGAGCGGCGGCGTCGGGGAGTTCGGGTCCATTTCTGTAATTAAAATTCAAAAATTTGGCGTGGTTTTGAATTTTGAAATTTGCAATATCGGCGGGAGCGGTGGTTGAGTTGAGCGTTGGAGTTGAATGTTGAGAGTTGATCTCCGTGCGGTTGAGGGTGGGCCAAAATTGCAAAAATTACTGAACTTTGTGAATTTTAAATTGATTTAAAATGCGGGACACCGAACTGTTTGACTGGGGCGACACATGAGGTGGGAAGGTGGGAAGGAAGAAGGTTGAGTGAACGTCGGGTTCACCACTGTGATGAATTTAAAATTCTCATCACGGTGGCGTGGAAGGAAGGTGAGTGAGTGAATTTAGGTAAAGGATAGAAAAGGAGGAAAAGTCGCAGGCGGCTGTAGTCAACCGAACATCTACGACTTTTGGAGGAGAGAGAGGTGGTGTGGAAGGAAGGTGAGGAAAAGTCGCAGGCGGCTGTAATCAACCGAACATCTACGACTTTGGAGGAGAGAGAGGTGGATGAGGGAATTTCACCTAGGCGGCTGTAGTCAACCGTTCATCTAGGTGAAGGAGAGGAAAGGAGAGGTCCCTTGTCTAGGCGGCTGTATTCAACCGATCATCTAGACAAGGGGGGAAGGAGGAGAGAGGAGAGAGGAGGTGAAATTCCCAGGCGGCTGTATTCAACCGATCATCTGGGAGGTAAGGTAAGAGAGAGAAGAGAGAGCTGGTTAGAGGAAGTGTCGAATGAAGCTTGAGCGCCAGGATCCGGGGTTATATAGTACTTGGGGGCCTCTCCCTCCAGCTCCTTGCTGGGAGCTGGTAGTGGGGCCCCAGGTTGAGTAACCCTGGGTTCTGTCGCCTATCCCCACTCATATCTTTATTCACGGAGCTTTAGTTTGGCGTTTGGATATTGGTGAGAACTTAATATGATAGGAGTGTTCCCGGGAGGGACTCACGACACTGACGAACAAAGTGGAACTGACCTGGTGGCAACTTTGAAGAAAGTCAATCTGAAGGATGTCGTTTTCAATTTGGCAAATTGTTGGTCATCCATTTCACAACGCTTGATTCAAGTGTCATGGAAAAACCTGAGTCCCAGCTTGGTGGCAATTGAAGACCCTCCATCTAACGAGAACGAGATCATCCTAAGCCCACTTGTCGCACAGCTGGCTCAAGGCAACGCGACCTTTACTGAAGCTGAGGTTCAAAAATGGGCATCAGGTGGTTGTGATGAAGAAATACGAAATCAGGAAATTCTCACCGATGAAGAAATCGTACATGCTGTTCAAAAAGATGAAATGGAAGAGGAGGATATCCAAGATGAACCGCCTGCTCCGAAAACCTCTCCTGCTGAAGCTGTTAAAGCCCTAAACACGGCAATTAGTTGGGCAGAAGACAACCTCTGCAGCAGTGAGGAGATTATGTTGCTGAGACGTATCAGGGATAAGGCGTTTGACCAGCACATCGAAAAAAGTGTCCAAAAGAAAATCACGGACTATTTTAGAGCTTAGAGATGCATGTACATACATGTCCATAGATGTATGTATCATGAATTTTCCCTCAATAAAAAGGCTGTAGATGATCCGAACGATTTGATAATCCGAATGACCCCTTCCCCCATTTCTGTTCGGATTAACGCGACCCGACTGTATAGACATTTAGGCTGCGGCTTTCCAACTGCCTGCCGGCATCTGGGACGTGACTGGCAGCTGTCCTCTCAAGAGGATCGGAAGTTGATCCGATCATTTCGCTCATGGCTACCTGTTGCCTCACAGCCGTAGGTTGTGACGGGGAGCGTTGAGATTCGAACCGACGCGACGCGACGCGTCGGACCGAAATCGCGCCGACCCAATCCTAACCGCGACTAGCAAAGACGCATCATGTAGATACGAGCGAGATAAGAGTAGGTCCTACTAAGAGTGGTACTCCTACCAGTACTCCTAGAAGTCCTACTCTTATCTCGATGGCAGGTAGATACTTGCCTAACATCAACGCCGCATACCTGCGTCATATCGAAATCGAGCTCATTCACCTCCTCCTTTTCTCAAAACCCAGTAGTTGTCTCTGCCAGGTGGAAGATCATTCGTAGCCGATATATTCGACGTAATTACGGAGAGGAAAGTTTTCTCGAGGGAGCCCCCGTTGTTGGGTACAGCCGGTAAAGCACCAGTAATTGTCAGTGATATCAGTTGTATCGGCAAAAAACCTCCGCCTACCCGGGAGCCCCCGGGTCTCATTTATTTACGTCCCACCGATTTCCTGGAAGTTGCTAACAATTGAAACGGAGAATTGTTTTATTATAAATAGGTAGGAATGATATGGCGAGAAAGGAGACGGTGGGGGGGTTGCCATAGGCTGTGAATGCTTCGACCCCCTGGGATCGGAGTTACCTCGGAATCATCACAATCACGTCGAACTCACAATTTCAGCAAGTAACCTAATCTTGGTGATTAAATGCTGAATCAGCAAATGACAACCATGACAATGAATGTCAGATGACTGTAAAAATAGAATTTAATATCTCACTCGGATGTCAAGGAGACGTCCAGTTGCTCAAAACTGTAATAAATTTCGTAAAATTTACAAAAAATGGGGGATGG
Source organism: Leptopterna dolabrata (assembly GCA_954871275.1). Classification (NCBI taxonomy): domain Eukaryota; kingdom Metazoa; phylum Arthropoda; class Insecta; order Hemiptera; family Miridae; genus Leptopterna; species Leptopterna dolabrata. Next base: position 31,797,997 of record OX940980.1, read on the forward strand.
TAGTATAGTTAACACAGTCAACAATAAATTATTAGATTACGACTATACTACTATACCTAACGAAGGTTGAGGGGTGAACAAACTGTTTGTGTTATTTAGATTTTTCTGGTTGAAAACCATGGTTTTGTTTGATACCATTACGTTTGGTAATGGTATAGGTAGTAGGTTGAAGGTTAGTAGAATTAGATGTGAAGGTAGTAGATAAAAATATAAATGATTTTCCATGTGGTTCAGCTAGGTACTGGATCATCAAAAAATACAAGAGTGCCAGTCCAGCTTCGTGACCATGTGCGATCTTTCGTAGCTGGTGAACCTCAAAACTCTATATGACGACCCCTTAGTGAACTCTGTTTTTGATAATTGAAATAGTCTTCCTGTCTCGGAGTCACCATTCTATACCTTCCTACTTATATTGATAAATTTATGTAAGTTTTTGTTATTTTTAGCCATTTCACAGTTTAATTTTTACAATGGTGGTGGGGTGTGAAGGGTTTACTGTTAGATGCTGGTAGGAGTTGAAAATAAAGAGCTAATCCGAACTATAGATGATATTGGTGACGAAGCCGAGTAACATTGCCAGCATGACATGCGAATATTTCTATTTATATCAATATTTATATTTATATTTCTATAAATAATATAAATATTTCTATTTATATCAATATTTATATTTCTATAAATAATATTAAAAAATTTATTTACGATATAAATATTTCTGTTTATGATATGATTTATAAATATTTCTATTTATAAATATTTTGTGAATTATTTATTAAATATATTGTTAAATTGATTAAATATATTATTAAATTGATTAAATATATTATTAAGTATACTATTAAATATATTATAAATTATTTTATAAAGATTTTATGATTTACAAATATTTCTATTTATAAGTAGGTATTTATGATATAAATATTTCTATTTTGGTTTATTATTTTCAATAATGAACCATTGGAATCGAGCATGAAAAAAAAAATTCTTACCCCCCCTCAAAATTTGATGGTTTACGTTTCGAGGTATGTAGAATCCAAAACTGCAATAAAAATATTTCTGTCTGTCCGCCGTACGCCGTACGCCGTACGGGCCACTTTTCTAAGTTACCATGAAAAAAAATTGATGAAATTCGGGTTATAGGTTCCGTTCGGCGTCTAGTTGGTCCTCGAAGCTCGACGTTACTGTGAGTCATCTCTAAGGGGTTCAAAATAGGGGTTGAAATTTTCAAAACGCCTATACCATTTTTTTACGTAAATATTTTTACGGTTTTAAATAATTCTTGAACTTGCGAGTTTTTTAAGACCATCCGGAGCATCGTACGTCCAGCCGTTCGTTCACAGTAAGGCCCCGAAGTTTGCACCGACAGGCATTTTCGACTCCAGTGTGAATGAAATTGTATACAATTCAAACCAAATCTCGTAACCAGAGACGCGCCCACAATAGGAATTTGTGAATAGGGCCAATCATTGGTAGGGATCACCTGATTATATTGGCGGAGTATGAAGTCGAGTTGGTTGTTCTGTGATATTATTTAATTTGAAAAATGATGGCTCTTTTGGAGTTTGTTGGTAGGTAGTGAAACTTGAACAAACGTTGAAGTATTATTGATGGGTAAATTATTACTACGGTAAATCATTACTCAACGGTAAATTATTACACAACGGTTCATTATACCATCTACGTAGAAGGGGCTGGAGTTTGTTGGTAGGTACCTACTTTTGCAACTTTTTTCACTCCTCATCAACAATTTCTTTTCAGAACTTCATTATGTGTGTTTCTTTTTGTTAGGTACTGTTTGTCATCGGCAGAATTATTTTAGCAACATTTGACTCGTGATTTAGGTAGGTACCTAGTAACGTGTACGGGGTTAGGTACTAACCTACGGAGGGTCTGCGATCTACATAATTATGCATAGAATAGTACATATTATATTATATAGACGGGTTATCTATACATAGAGCTGTGATCTGTAACAGAAGGGTATTCTATACAAAATAATAAACCGTTGTGCAGGGATTTGCAGCGTTTTTTATCAATATTTCTATTTCTATTTCTATAAATAATATAAATATTTCTATTTCTATAAATTATTTCTATTTATTTCCATTTATATAAATATTTCCATTTATATAAATATTTCTATTTATAATATAAATATTTCTTTTTACATCAATTTTTTTCTTCAGAAAGCCTTTATTAAAATACAAACAATGTAAGAAATCCCGAGTAATTTTTATGTGGGTAGAGAATGGTATTGTTCTTAAAGAAAACCTATTAAAATCTACTACATCCCACACCAACTTGAATTTCGGAACTCAGGAACTCGTTGGTAAATGAGAAATCAAATTCCTTGATTTTCGAGAATTTCCAATTAAACTGCCAGGGCTGGTTCAAATCACAACTAACTCCGTAGTGGTATGGATCAGTTTGAGGTAATATACTAGAATACATTGTATTCTAGTATATTGTACACTAGAATACATTGTATTCTAGTATATTACCTCAAATTGATCCATACCACTACGGAGTTAGTTGTGATTTGAACCAGCCTTGGCAGTTTAATTGGAAATTCTCGAAAATCAAGGAATTTGATTTCTCTTTTACCAACAAGTTCCTGAGTTCCGAAATTCAAGTTGGTGTGGAATGTAGTCGATTTTAATCGATTTTCTTTAAGAACAAAATAATTCTCTACCTACGTACAAATTACTCGGGATTTCTTATATTGTTTGTATTTTAATAAAGGCTTTCTGAAGAAAAAGTTGATAAAAATAGAAATATTGAAAAATATTGACTAACTGGACCTACTACTACTGGACCAGGTAGACCCCAAATGGGACCCACAAACGATATCTCAGTTTTTCAGCGGCATTACTGTCAGTTGAATCTCCAAGAGCGGGATTCGCCACCTGAAGTGCTAGTTACCCGCCTTAAGGGTTGACATTTTCAGAACGCCGTAGCTTGAAAACGTACAAGTTCCATTTGAAGGGTATGGTGTTTATGAAGTTTTTAAATTAATCCGAACTTCAGGATTTTTTGAGACCACCCGGAGTACTTTGTTCACAGTAAGGCCCTGAAGTTTAAACAGCAGTTTGATCTTCATGATGTGTGTTATGTTCATAACTCGAGTCCAGATATTATCAATCGCGCATGGCTTCGAATCGAATTTGTTGTTCTGTGGCATTATTTCATTTGAAGAAAGGTGGTTATTTTGGATTTTGTTGATAGTTACTTTTTTAAACCTATTTGGCGATAGTTTGGTACATGTTTGTAGTTCACGGACATATGAATCATCCAAATCAGGTGAACATTTGGGAACGTGTTGAGGGTCCAATCAAATTTCAAAAAAGACTGGGTCCCCCACGGTTCGTGGGACCGAAATGGCGCGCCAGGCGATGGGGACTGAGGAAGAATTCTGATCACAGAAAACTCAGAAGGGATATCTATACAGGAAAATAATAAACCGTTGTGTAATAATTGGCATAGTTTTTTGTAATGGCCAATGTGAATTTCTGTAGAAATTTCATTAATTTATTAATTATTATATATTTATGTCGATAGCAAGTATGAATGGGGTATTCTTAATAACTCAGCAGCTTCGTGTACCCGTATGTTTCGTAATCATTATCGTTCGAGTTGTGGTGCAATGGCCGTTACACCACCGTTTTTCCGCAGCTCGAAACATGTAACATGCAAATCCTACAAAACACCATATCGCTTGCATCGCCCCGTGTACATTCAACGCTTCCACACTTTCGAAAAAGTGATGCATTTTTTTGTGAGGGCATTTCTCCCCCCCCCCCTCCCTCCCTCCTCCACCACATGACTCCTCACATTCAAACTGTAGGTACAGTTTAAAAAAAAATGACGACCGGCTCGAAAGCATCCGAACTCCCACTAATTGCGGTTTTTTATTTAAAATTATAAGAGTAAACAATTATTACGGCAATTAAACATAACTGTGCACCTAATGGTTTATTCACTACGGTAGTCGGTATGAATAATGCACAGCGGGTACGCTCCAGCGCTCTTCCTTCGTAAGGCAGGCTTCAGAAAAGTGGATATTTCATTATGGAATTGATCGTCACTATCTCCTTCTGAGATGAATCCGTTTGGCTTCCTTCTCAACTTACCTACTTTGTTAGTGAACGCCTTTTTTTTTCTTGAACATATTATTAGGAAGGTTTAATTGGGTGATCATGCAAATTTGATAAGGCTACCGGCAAATCAATCTTTTTCAGTATTTCCAGTCTAGGAGAATGTGGGTGTATAACAGGTATACATACCTATTTAATCCCCATCCATTCCTTTAAAGATCTAGTGAATGCATGACGAGCAAACCGTTAGCCTGCGGTTACATTCAACGGCGACAGCCTAAATAATGTTCCCATGAACCCGAAAAAAGACCAGAATGTTCCCGTACGAAAAGGTCGCGAATGTTCCCGACATACCAAAATGTTCCCGTTCAGAAAATGCCTTGATGTTCCCAAGTTACCAAAATGTTCCCAACGCTCAAAATGGCCATTTAATAAAATCAGTAGGTACTACTTATATACGGTAGGTACTTCGTCGTCAGGTAAAGGTAAGTAGTTTCTGTCAGGTAGTTCTTCCTCCAACGTATGTATTTGTGCAAGTTGATCAGTTTACGGACCCATCGTTGTCGTGCATTCACTGCCGCCCGAGAAGTGTGCACCTGTAGCAATGAAATTCAAATCAACGATCAGCATAAAATTCATGCATGTATTTATTTAGTTACGTAAGAAGTTTTTATACCTCGTCTTCACTGTTAATTTTTGCATATATTTCGCACTGAAGAGCAATGAGTACGTCAAGAAATACGTAAATGTCAAAAATTCTCCTTGAAGTGCGCATGGAACGACTCACATGCATTAGTCGTACGATTAGTTTCGTCTGCAAACCAAGTATAATAAATTGAACCTGTGAAATCGAGCATGGAAAAAAAAGTGTGACCCTCCCCCTCAAAATTTGAATTGAATCCGGATTCGGCCGATTTTTCACTCCGCCGTATACCACCGATTTCGGTCAAACAACCAAACTAACGCGATAGTACGGAGTCTGGTTGAAGCCGAAGTCCACCGACTCCCGACACCGGCCAAACTATACTGTTTTTTCCGACACAATCCACCGCTTCTGCATTGCATTTTGCACTTCCTACCTCGCACATTCGGAGGTTTTCTCATTTTTTTCTATGTGAGGTACCTATTTTTCAACAGATTTGTCTAGGACATTTGGTCTGATGCCATCCAAAATATAGAGAAGTGGCGTAATCCTAAAATATTCTAGATTTTATATTATGTCATAGGTTGTATAGATCCATCGTTTTCACGAAGCGAATGTTTCGCAGGTTGATAAGTTCAGTTGAAATTCAGCTGATTCGAATTGTCCACCTCATGAAAACGTTTTGGAATGAGAAACCGCGATTGAGAATTTTCGAATTAAATTGGGTCTGTTAGGACTAAGGAAGATTCTGTAATTTTTGTTACTATAGTTATTCCCAATTTTTCATTCATATAAGTAATGGACTGAAAATAATAACACTATTTCCTCTGAGTTAGAATGAGGAAGTAATGATTCATTATGTAAAATATAATTTTCCTCAAACTTGGAAGAATATTTCAAATCCTCAGATTTTAGATTCTGATTTCACACAAAACGTTGTTGATCATTAGATTTGAACAGATATTTTGGGTTGCTCAGTAAGGGGGGGTTAGTACCTTTAGTTTTTGTGTAGAGGACAGTGGAGATGAGTTTTTGTTGTTGTTTTTATTCGAAAGTAAATAAAATTTAAATGTATTTAACAAATGGACCACCCTCCAAACGGCAAGATATTTTGAATTATCCATAAAATATGCGTCCTACGATTTTTGTTAGTGAATTAAAATATCAAATTGGCGCATTTTTATTTTGCGCATGTGCGTTGTTGTTTGCTTATTACATGCGCAATTGGCATATTATGGGTAACATTAAACAAACAATACAAAGTATTTCAAACGGTTTCCGTTTTCCTTGAACCACGATTACTCGAACCAGTAATTTTTCTATAGTATACCGGTCGTACCCCTTCGACTTTGTGGAATTAAGGTCCATTAAATCTCAGTGCCATCATAATGTTCTCCCATCTTCCGCGACCAGGATTGTTTATGTGAGAACGTTTGGTTTTCCAGAGGAAGACTTTCCCTCTCGACGTTATTTGAATATTATTTTTGTGGTTTGTACAAAAGGTTGTAGAAACTTGGGAATATTTGAGAAATCAGAGCAGGAAGTGAATCGACTATTATTATATTTTCTGTATATAGCGAGTTTCATTAAAAGACAATGATGGGGGTGTTCGTCTTCATTATCTTTTTCTATTCAGGTTATTGTAAACTAAAACGCTGCAAATCCCTCCCTGCACAACGGTTTATTATTTTGTATAGAATACCCTTCCGTTACAGATCACAGCTCTATGTATAGATAACCCGTCTATATAATTTATGATATGTACTATTCTATACATATAATGTAGATCGCAGACCCTCCGTAGGTTAGTACCTAACCCCGTACACGTTACTAGTTACCTACCTAAATCACGAGTTAAATGTTGCTAAAATAATTCTGCCGATGACAAACAGTACCTAACAAAAAGAAACACACATAATGAAGTTCTGAAAAGAAATTGTTGATGAGGAGTGAAAAAAGTTGCGAAACTACCTACCAACAAACTCCAGCCCCTTCTACGTAGATGGTATACTGAACCGTTGTGTAATAATTTACCGTTGAGTAATGATTTACCGTAGTAATAATTTACCCATCAATAATACTTCAACGTTTGTTCAAGTTTCACTACCTACCAACAAACTCCAAAAGAGCCATCATTTTTCAAATGAAATAATATCACAGAACAACCAACTCGACTTCATACTCCGCCAATATAATCAGGTGATCCCTACCAATGATTTCATCTCCGCCGAATTTCCTATTGTGGGCGCGTCTCTGGTTACGAGATTTGGTTTGAATTGTATACAATTTCATTCACACTGGAGTCGAAAATGCCTGTCGGTGCAAACTTCGGGGCCTTACTGTGAACGAACGGCTGGACGTACGACGCTCCGGATGGTCTTAAAAAACTAGCAAGTTCAAGAACTATTTAAAACCGTAAAAATATTCACGTAAAAAAATGGTATAGGCGTTTTGAAAATTTCAACCCCTATTTTGAACCCCTTAGAGATGACTGACAGTAACGTCGAGCTTCAAGGACCAACTAGACCCCGAACGGAACCTATAACCCGAATTTCATCAATTTTCTTTCATGGTAACTAAGAAAAGTGGCCCGTACGGCGTACGGCGTACTGCGTACGGCGGACAGACAGAAATATTTTTATTGCAGTTTTGGATTCTACATACCTTGAAACGTAAACCATCAAATTTTGAGGGGGGGTAAGAATTTTTTTTTTCATGCTCGATTCCAATGGTTCATTATTGAAAATAATAAACCAAAACATATAAACGTTGTATGTTGTATGAAGGCAAACTCTCGGGCATTTCCGGTGTGGCCACGATTATTACGTACCTAATTACCCTTACCTATTTAATAATAAATATGTGTTTTCAATCATTCGTTATATTTGTCGTTATTTTTTGACTTTTGAGCCCTCTGGGAAATTTGTTTCCCCTCTTTTCTGTCAAATCATCAGCTGTGCTGGAACTGCCAACGATTGACAAATCACGTAAAATTTTTTCCTGCTATCAGCATTTCATGTGTTCATTTTTATAAACATCTAGTGATCTGTGGTGAAAAATCATCCTCAGAAGCAAGAAGAACCGTGGTTACCGCGGAAATTCGACTTTTCTTGTAACTTTTTCCGATGTAGTCTTTACTGGAGTTTTTGCTCTCCCGCCTTAGTTTGCTGAAAATCCATATTTTTATGTTCTGTTCATTTCTGTGGAAAACCAGAAGAAATCGAATTCGTCATGAATCTTCGCCAAAATGTTCCCATCCATTCGGATAATTGCAAGTCTCAAAAATTGACAGTCCGTCGCTCAAAAATGAAGCGTTTTTCAACGACTTGGAATCAGTTTATGAGATTCTCGGAGTATTAGTACACTTCTCGAAGGACCCACAGTGTGTATACATTATGTGTGAGTTCGTTAGGCAAATGCGACAAATGAAGAGACGAACGTTCAGAACGAGGGAGCTATAAAATCCTGTAAAATGCGATGAGACAGACGGTTGTGTGAAAAAAGCAGCATGTGTGTGGCAGGTGTGACCGCCAATTAATATTGTCGACCCGAATCTTGGCGACATTCGGCTCTCGTACATTGTACTCAGAATGTTTTCGCTCGTTAACATGAAATTTACCGGTTTAGAGCGTTTTTGCGTTTTTACAGCTGATCTTGCGGCAACAATGGGTCAAATTGGTTCATTCCGTCGAAAACCGCTTGTTTGATCTATCCCATATTAGTGGGTGTGAACGTGATTTCCAAGTTTCGTCATTAAGTTTAGTAGGTATGTATCAATCAGGTTTGACTATAGGTAGATCATCTTGTATCTACAGGTGTGCGAAATAGCAAGCTTTCTGCTGTACATTACTTCAAGTTTGTGGTTGTTTAGTTCGGTTATGCGTTGACTTAACCTAGAGTTTAAGAGGTTGAGCTCATATGGGTGGCGTACCTCGTATGCATAAAAGTGTCTTATTTATATCAAATTCAGTAGGTTATCTCGATATTTGATGCCTGCATACGTGCTTCGATTACTGCAATACGTGCATTTCTGAAAACCTTTGGCAAGTGAGTCTTCACTCCACCTGAAGTGAAGGCTCACTCACTTCGTCTCATGAATTTGCATACAGAGTGGCACAGTTATTACAAAATCGCTCAGTCTTACAATATTAATAAAAATTTCATTTAATGGATAATGGGTCCATCTGTTTATCAGCCCCCTTATTTATGTCCATTTTGAACGTGAGACGTAGACCATCCTGCGCAATCATTGAAAATGCAAAATCCGTTGTTTTTCGGTTGTAAAGAACTTCCTGGTGGTCATGTTCATCAAAGGGACCCACGTAACACATTGTCTTCGGAATAGGTGCAGTTCGGAGTTACAGACTTTTTGAGATATCTACGGATTTTTGATTGCACAGATTGAAGTACCAGCGGAATTTTCATGAAATTAATGTAGATCAATCAAAGGACTAGTCCCGTCCATCTGTTGTATACACAAGACATAGCAAACAGCCGTTTCCGGCTGTTACCCTCGACTGCCCTGTCAGCGTCGCCACAGCGTCCACAAGACGTAGATATCAAATTATTTCGAGTAATACCATGAGAAATAGTGTCATTATTGGTATGTGAGAATTTATTCAAAATCAACTATTAACTCTTGATTTCGTCCAAAGGCAAGCTCCCATATCACCTCTCTTGTCTCAAATAAAATATTAAGTGAATGGGGGATGATAGCCCTAACAAAGCTCCATTTTGAACATAGTTAACTAGATAGCCCTCGATTCGCATTTCTTTTGATTCGCATTTCTTTTCCTTTACCTTACATAAGTCTCTAGTTTCTGCTGTGTGTCCAGAACATCCAAGTGAGAATCCAAGTGAGAAAGACGTTTAGGAGATGAAAAATTCAACTCCATCATAACTCATCGTATATCAGGTTGGTACCGAGTTACCCGCGGGATTGGGTCAACTGGTAGAAGACCTAGAACTATACGGGAAATTTAACCGTCTTTTCCGATTAAATTTTAAAATCGCCTTTTCAATGATTCCCCGGTCGAAGGAATAGGGTGCTATTATATCACTGCCCGTTTAACATTTCAGAATAAGCACTGCCCCAGATGTTCTGGGTGTTTCTTGAGCGGTCATTAGGAATTCATAAAGCATATCGCTGATAACGATAATAGTCGGTATGAAACATTTAACCGCTTAGATGGCGTAAGGAGAGACTGCGTCGAGTCTCAGAATCGCATGAAATATTGAGGGACGGTACCCCGCGCTCGGCCAGTTCTTTTTCCCTCGTTCCGATCCCTCATAAAGAATCCAAAAAAATTACTCATTCGTTATTGAAGAGACAGAAGAAGACTTGAGGAGTCAGGTCGAAGGAGCCACATAGAGAATACAGTTGAAATTTCAAGAGCTTTTTTAAGAAACGTGCTTATAATGAGTTTTCAACTCAAATGGTCAGGGAAACTTCGAAAAACCTTGAATTCATATTAGATCCTGGCACCAACTCCCACAAACAGAATTAAATATTGACAGGGAATGCTCGTGTACTGGTGCATGTGAACGTTTCAGTTTGCAGTATAATTATTATGTTGTGGCCTGAGCTAAATTTATTCGTATTACTTACAGAATAGTGATGTTAACAGAAGAGTCGTCTATTATTTCGGAAGAACTCACTGCGTTTCGTTTTAGAAACCATATTGAATGATCAGTGGCTACCTCCGTTCCATACTTTTCTTTGGGCACTCGAGTAATCCCTCCAGCCAAGACGGTGCCGTCCTCGAGCTCATCTCATAGGTTATTATTATTACGAATTTATGACCCTTCGCCACTTAATTACTGAAATTACCAGGTTACGACCCAGCTTAATTACGTCGCGTTGCTTTCCTGTCTATTTAGAGCGCCTCCTTTACACCTCCGGTTTGACTCATCTTTTACCTGCCTCTTCAGTGAACTGATGTCTTGCACTTAGCGAAAGCCTTTGTTCACTCTGCCACACTCAACACTCAACTGCATCATCATTTGTTCAATAGAACCAAAACAACGCGTTGATGTAGAAATACTTATGCGAACCCTTTCGAGTTCAACAAATAAGACCTGGTGGTGTTAAATAAGAGCCTAAATAAGAACTGGTGGTGGAAAAAATTGTAAGAAAGCTGGAAATCGTAGTAGTCCCGTTATTAATATCTAAATGAAGTATCCTACGTTTAAACCATCCTCCGCTGCGAGCTTCAAAGGCGGGTGTCAAAAACCACGAGATTTTCAGATTTTTGCTTATTACTACTAAAATATGCATCCTACAGAAAAATGTGCTCATACATAAATTAAGGAGAATTTAATTCTGCGTCGATTGACTACCCGCATCTCGTAATTCGACCCGGCAATATGGCCGAAATCAGTGGTCAAAAATGACCATTTTTACCAGCATCGCTGATAAAGTTGATATACTGACTTTCCGTATCGTCGAAACGGCTGTTCTAAATGACAAAAAAGAATAGAAATTAAGAAATGAAAGTTGTAGGGCGTCTAATCCTGAGTTCGATAAGCACCTTACATGTAAAATTTAGGCAAGTCTAAAGTATTAAAATTTTCGATTTGCCATTACCTACGAATTTGACGCGTAATGCAGAATTTGATTCTTTTTATTCTTTACGTTTTATAATTTAGAACAGCCGTTTCAACTTCATCAACGATGTTGAAAAAATTGTCATTTTTTTACCATTGATTTCGGCCATACTGCCGAGTCGAGTTACAAGTTATGGGTAGTCAATTGACGCAGAATTCAATACCTACTGTCTCTATATGTGTGAGTAAATTTTTCTATGAGCTCTCTTACTGTTTATACATATCGTACTTCTTGAACAACTCCAGGGTGGGGTATCTCATTTTCTTTCTCTGAAGGATCTTTATTATAAGCTTCTGGACCATTAACACCTAATCCATTAGGTCTTGTTGCAACCACCCCGGACCCACGATACCATATATAATCATCAGCGACTGTATCATGGCGTGGTAAAATAGACGGCGACACTCTACTGGCAACACAGTCCTCATTTCTCGCCAACTTACACCAGTTTTCTGAGTCTCTTCACGAGGTTTTCTGCATGTACATCCCGTTTCAGCCTCTGGTATTTCCTTTACTTGAATAATCTCTGTGACAACATACATGGTCGCGGCAATCGACCTTGTGGCTCAGTTGTGGTGCTCCAGTTGCCGTCAGTGAGAAGGCTATACAATTATTTTTTGACAGATATTATCACTTAACGACATCAAGTCATCCCCATTTGTTTCAGTGTGCGATTTTCCTCAACCTGTATTCTGCCTTTTCCTTCGCTTGCGTCCAATTGAATACAGATATGATGAATACGGTATCATCTGCAAACGCAATCATCTCACCGTCCAAATCTCCCCTCAACAACTGCTCCATGTATACAGTAAAGTACGCCGGACCCGACGCAGTTCCTTGGGGAATTCCGCACCTACACAGCAAACCCCCTCTCTCAGTATCATTCAGTTTGACATACTGCACCCTCTCTTCGAGGTAACTTCTCGTCCAGTCATAGAATCCCTCGTGAACTCCCGTCTCCTCGACAGCCCTCAACAGCTTATCATGGGGAATGGTGTCGAACGCCTTCACCATGTCCATGTGACTTGAGATAACCTTTTCTCCAGCATCTAGGGAACTCAAGACCACCCGCATAGTATGTGACACATCATCACCCGTACTCTTCCCGGATCGGAAGCCGTATTGTCGTTTGCTCAATACACCATTTTCTTCAAGATATGAAATGAATTGGGCTATTATGCTTAATCCACGAATCTGCGAAATAAGAAATTTATTAATATCACGGCCCTACCAGATCTGGGAACTGCCCGGTAACAGGCACCATAACCATCACTAGTATCACCACTGGTAATCACGAACATGTATATAATATATACTTGAATGTTTCTCGTTATAGACCCTAGGTCAACTAGAAGGGGTAGCGAATAATTGTTACAATGTTCAAAACCTTGTTTATGAGCTCAAAAACTCAATAGAGGGGTCAAGTTTTTTCGGAAGTGTCAGGTTGTAACTGGATGTTGATTCGATACGGTGCGATTTTAAAAATAAATCCAATGTTTATTCATTCATCGAATTACATTCATCGAATGTAATTGGACACCTTTTGTGGTAAGCCGTCTTTCGATGTAGAATAATAGAGACAAAAAAAATAAACCTTCAGCTTACCACCAATTTATATTTAGCATGAAGCTTTTCACTCAAGTTGTATACTAACTCACATGTGATGATGCTTCGAACTTGTCTCTGTCCACCTGAATCTTCCGGTCTACTGCTGCTGATGTTTGACCTGGAGCATAGGTTTCCCTGGTTGGGAAATTCATAAAACCATACTTCTTGACCCATACCAACCCTCGATATTTCAGCTCCTCATTACTGTTAGGTCGTATAGTTATGGTTATTTCAAAAGTATTGCGCACGCGGACGGAACACTGATCTTAACAAAAGGTTATCTATGATGAAAATAACGAGACGTTGTGGAAGAATTTTCAGTGTTTTCCATTGTTTTGTTATTTTCTCCCCATTATGGCTTTCATAGGTGGTAAATAGTAATTATTGTTTAATTTTCAGAGTCCTGACATAATTGCCTACCTTCAAAAGCGAATGGATTTTTTTGGTCAAACTCTTTTAACCCCCTATTACTTCACATTTTCCCCAATTTAATTTTTATCGCTCTACTTGTCGGACATCAGCATCTAAGGAGAAGCAGGTGCGGAGTGTTAAATATGTTTTCGAGCCCGTTCCGGCGTCCTCAAGCTCGTTTTTATCTCCGGCTTGATATCGCGAATTCATAAACATCTCGGCGGTTATGAAATATGTAATGGGGAATTAGGACTTCATTAATCACAAGTTTCCGCTCGTCTTTCTCGTCGTTCGCTCTCCTGGCTGCTGTCTTCGTTCGTTGACTCCCGCAGTACCCTCCAGCCCATGGCAAGCTCATATAGGTAGCTATCAAGTACCGACGTATTATTCGTAGGTTTACGTTTGTGTAGGAGTCGAAAGCACCTGTGGAGGGCAAAATCATACTCCTTTCATGGCTGCCGCATCATCGACTGAACAGTACCTGCGGACAGTCACTAAATCAGATAGAATCAGCGAGAAACTCAACATTATGGAACATCATTACAGTAGTAGATACAGAAAATCAGGACCAAACACAATTCAATGACAATAAACAGAGGCTACTGGACTAGAAACATATTGGTTCCCTATGCCGGAACATGATAGGTACATATTGATACAGAAATCTCACAGCCTACTTCACCTGCGTTAATGAGCGTAGATTTTTCTTTTATTACTCCGAAAATAATTCGAGACTTCTTCAGTTAGACGTGTCAACGAACCTTCGAGGAAATATAAGGAAGGCCGGCCAGTTTGGGTAAAAGGGTAACAGAATACGGGATCACTGGGGTAACAGTAAAGCGGAGGACCAGGGTTTCGTGCTCAGCTTAGCGTGTGTACAGACTCTTCTCTTCTGACCTTACCCAACACCAACACCTATACTCGGCTACTGTTGTAATTTATGGCTTCATTCTATTACACGTTGCTCCGTGTTTTTTTGTGACACAGATTTCCGGGCCGGTGACAATGGACCGCCTCAGGGATTGGTATTTTAGTCCAAGAGCCAGTGTTAGGTACCCATTTTGTGCAGTGTCCAAGCACGGCTAGTGGATAGTACCATTGATGAGTAACCAGAAAATGCAAGTCTGCCATCTCAGTCCCTGTGGAATGAAATATACCGACCATTCAAAATGTGAGACAAAAAAATTTGAAATTTCACCGATTTCATGATTTTTTCTTTGACCCATCGATTCAGCTCATCAAATCGAAAACCTAGGTTATGCCAATCGCCACTGAATGAGTTCGCTAGGGAGGCGGATTTCAAAATTCGGGTTTTGAGAAGTCGCAAGTTCCCGTCATTTGGACCCAACAAGTTCTGAATGGCGGACTTGGGTTGTAGAGTTCGGTTCGATGAGCTGAATCAAGAGGTAAAAGATGAAATCGCCATGAAATTGGCAAAATAATTTTCTCCGACTTCAAGTGGGCGCCATATTTGATTCCATGGGAGTTGAGATTGCAGACTGGCATTTCCTGGTTACTCATCAATGAACTTTTTGAATTTTTGGATTTGAGCTTTTGCGGATCGACGAGTTTTATTGAACAAATTGACGTTGGCTGAGTCACACATTTTTGTCAACAAAAGATTTTGATACTCCGTTACGTGTTTTGGTTTATTATTTTCAATAATGAACCATTGGAATCGAGCATGAAAAAAAAAATTCTTACCCCCCCTCAAAATTTGATGGTTTACGTTTCAAGGTATGTAGAATCCAAAACTGCAATAAAAATATTTCTGTCTGTCCGCCGTACGCCGTACGCCGTAAGGGCCACTTTTCTTAGTTACCATGAAAAAAATTGATGAAATTCGGGTTATAGGTTCCGTTCGGCGTCTAGTTGGTCCTCGAAGCTCGACGTTACTGTGAGTCATCTCTAAGGGGTTCAAAATAGGGGTTGAAATTTTCAAAACGCCTATACCATTTTTTTACGTAAATATTTTTACGGTTTTAAATAGTTCTTGAACTTGCGAGTTTTTTAAGACCATCCGGAGCATCGTACGTCCAGCCGTTCGTTCACAGTAAGGCCCCGAAGTTTGCACCGACAGGCATTTTCGACTCCAGTGTGAATGAAATTGTATACAATTCAAACCAAATCTCGTAACCAGAGACGCGCCCACAATAGGAATTTGTGAATACAGCCAATCATTGGTAGGGATCACCTGATTATATTGGCGGAGTATGAAGTCGAGTTGGTTGTTCTGTGATATTATTTAATTTGAAAAATGATGGCTCTTTTGGAGTTTGTTGGTAGGTAGTGAAACTTGAACCAACGTTGAAGTATTATTGATGGGTAAATTATTACTACGGTAAATCATTACTCAACGGTAAATTATTACACAACGGTTCATTATACCATCTACGTAGAAGGGGCTGGAGTTTGTTGGTAGGTACTTTTGCAACTTTTTTCACTCCTCATCAACAATTTCTTTTCAGAACTTCATTATGTGTGTTTCTTTTTGTTAGGTACTGTTTGTCATCGGCAGAATTATTTTAGCAACTAACTAGGTAGGTACCTAGTAACGAGTACGGGGTTAGGTACTAACCTACGGAGGGTCTGCGATCTACATAATATGTATATAATAGAATAGTACATATCATATTATATAGACGGGTGATCTATACATAGAGCTGTGATCTGTAACAGAAGGGTATTCTGTACAAAATAATAAACCGTTGTGCAGGGATTTGCAGCGTTTTTTTTCAATCCGCCTGCCACAAAGTCGAATCGATAAACAATGTTTTGTTGACAAAAATGTGTGACTCAGCCAACGTCAATTTGTTCAATCAAAACTCGTCGATCCGCAAAAGCTCAAATCCAAAAATTCAAAAAGTTCATTGATGAGTAACCAGGAAATGCCAGTCTGCAATCTCAACTCCCATGGAATCAAATATGGCGCCCACTTGAAGTCGGAGAAAATTAGTTTACCAATTTCATGGCGATTTCATCTTTGACCACTTGATTCAGCTCATCGAACCGAACTCTACAAACCAAGTCCGCCATTCAGAAGTTGTATATCTTCTTGAGGTACTGCTTTTAGCGAATTTTCGAAGAAAAGGAAGCTATTGTTCTCGGTCCAAAATTTTTAAAACTCGAATTTCCGAAAGATTTTTATACCAAAATCCGTTTCAGGCCATCCTGAATTCACTGCCGAAAGACACCAAAAATTATATGTATATATATATATATATATTTATATATATATTTATATATTTATATATTTATATATGTATGTGTCATTCCAGACGATAACTCTCGAAAGAATTGAGATAAAAAGTTCAAATTTGCACGAAAAATCTGTCTTGGCAATCGACAGGCTAAGTTCGAAGATGGGCAGAATCGGGTCACTCTAAGGGGGAGTTTTGGGGAGTTTTAGGGGGGGGGGGGAAATTACCCATAAATTCCCAAAATGAAAAAGTCTGACAAGTGACACCTCATTTTAAAGGTTTTTGTGCGCTGAACACGATGGTGAAATCAGAATTGCGATATCTCATTCCATTCTCAAACTGGAGCACTTTGAAGATGAAGGAACGTGGTTATTTCTTGAGATGTTCTTCCTGGTTCGTCTGCTCTAATCTGATAACGGAATGGGATATCGCAATTCTGACTTCACCATCGTGTTCAGCGTTGGAAAATCTACAAACCGAGGTGTTACTCGGCAAAAAATGGAACAAAAAATTTGTTACGTAGGTATCCAATACCTACTCTTCTGGTATTCAAAACATTTTTGATTTCCCCCTCCACCTCCTTCCACCCCAAATTTTACTTTGCGTAAAACTACTCCTGTTTTAATTTTGTATGGTATCAAGTTGGGAAAACATCGGCCGAAAATTAATTTTCAGAAAATTTTAGGCGGAGGAGGAAGATGCCGAAAACTTCGAAAATTCGCTCTTATAGCCATGCTGCATGACTGTGCTTTTTTTTAAATTCTGCTGTGCATCATAATGGATTCGTCCCGGAAGATATGCCTCATTCATGGTACCTCGCATTGCCTAGCTTGACGCTCTGCAACTCTGAATAAACACTTGGTCGAGTTATTCGTGATGTTTTCTGGCTGCATCCCTCCAAATTTTTTTTTGAACTACGGTTCTCCGGAAAAAAAGTACGACACGACCTCCTTTTCAAACGATAATTATCGTTCAAAAAGTATTGTAGTACGGTTGGATTTCCAAAGAGTAACAGTTATTATAATAACTGTTACTCTTTAGAATTCCAACCGTGCAATGTCTACCGAGGACGGTGAATCTGTCGATAAATTTCTTCGGTGTTATTGGTTGATTAACTTCGCTCTGTCCTCAAATTCATCGAGAACGGTGTTTGGAAGTCGTCAGAAGCCCAGTACAGCGCACCGGGAGCAGTTCTCTTCCTCTCGGTAACTCGACCCACCCAACAAATCTTTCACCCCTCACCGGCTTTCGGACAACCCGCTGCCAAAAACAAACGACTCCCCCCGCAACCATCACAAAAAATAAAAAATAAAACCATACCCAAAAAATCATCCTTTTTTTTGGACCAGTCTCTTTGACCTTCCGTACTTTCGATTAACTAAAAACCTCTTTTCGTAGGGTGGACTCGGTTGTTGTGTTTTTATTTTATTTTTTATTTAATCGTCTACTCGGTGAAGGTTTTTGGGAGTGGATTTGTCCTTTTTTAATAGACCCGTTCGTTATTGTGATGGGCTGGACGGTGTGCGACCGGACCATTTGAGAGCTCCTTGCCCAGGTATCGAGTTTCCTCTCGGTTATGCTCAACTTAGTGGCTCACTCGATGTTGCTAACACCGTGTCAGATGAGCTCAGTTGATAAGCTACCGATAGGATGTAATGAATCGCAGAAAAAGAGCGAGTGGACCAGGAAAAAGTACTGCAAAAAAAAAATTCCGGTTTTCTTTTTTTTTGCGAGGGTCCTCAGACTGGGCTGTAGGCACAAGGCGCTGGGCGATGTACGGGCGGAGTGTCGGGTGAAATTATGCATAATCCTCACTCATCACATACTAACGGCTGCGAGGGAGAAAAAAAACCGATACACCGAAGTTTGAACTTCAATTATTCACATGTATCACGTTTCTAGCAGCCTCGATTAATAATCACTTTTAGAGGCCCGGACTGTCAGGAGGCGTCCCGGCGGGAAGCGCTATCGGACCGATCCGGTCCTGACCTGAAGCTACATTTTTTGTCTGACGGAACGCGGTATACCGCCTTCGGTAAGTTCGTCGCGGCGACACAGTGGATCAAAGGTCCTTTAATGAAATATCAGCGAACTTATCATATACAAGACATGAAATTCTGGAGCGTACCGGGTTTGGGGAAATAGGCGGGGAGATGCCGCGAAGGTTCCCGTTTGGTCGCAAAGGTTCCCTGCCACAGGAGTAAGGTTCCCGCCTGTTGACCGCGAAGGTTCCCAATTCCCGGCACACTTTCCTTCCCGTTTGCAGGCTTAGGAATGTCTACCACTAAACTATTAGGTACAGTTAGTGTGTCGAGCTACTACGAGTGCAAGTAAGTACAAGTTTTTCGTTGCTTGAAGTTGCCAGAAAAATTGAATGGGGCTCAGAAATTAAGGACTACAAGGCTTTCATAGCTTGGGAGGGCTGAACCTGAAGCTAACTACAGTCTTCACATGTTGAAGCCGGGTGATTTCTCCGCTCTTGTACATGTTCATAGGACGTTTAATGTCCTGAGACGTTTGATTTTGGCGCTTGGTCAGTTTCGTGTTCGTACTGTGGAATTCGATGTACGTCATCGTTTGGACCGATTTCAACGTCCTATAAAGTGGTAAATCGGTTCGGGTTACCTCTCGTAAATTCACTGTTTAGTTTTCCGTGGAGCGATTCGCAGCAGTTCATGTTTCGGTGGGCAGCACTGGCAAATTGAGCCCAAATACGAGGAGGGAATAAGCAACCTGTGACAATGTAACTGTCATGGACATAGTCGAAGAATTTGTACAACTTCCAACGTTTGACCAGCGGCCAGAAAACAGAAACGCAATGACAATAATGAGTTTGGGTACAACGTGCAAGCTGGGTTCGTAACAGTTCGCTCGCTCAAGGCTCAACTTTCTTATCAGTGATTCCGGCCGATATTGTCAATCTCATCATGATTCTGGTGATATCCAGTAAATATCTATCGTGATTAACCCACCTCGTGCCTGTGTACTCACGGTTACCCACATTTTATTCTGTACCTTCATCTCATAGTGGATATATTTGAGGTAGTATATTCATTTTCATCTCACGCGATCATTGGATTTCCTGCTCGTAGTTTCCCCACACCAGCCTTTCGGTTTTGTGCGCCTATCGCTTTTACCCAAACCCATTGAGTTTTGGCCTTTTTCTCGTACCCAAGCCCAATGCGATTTGTACCTAACCTACATTTCACCTACATTTCCCCAAACTCAAACCGCCCAAATTCTGATGATTGAAGCGAAAGCAAAACAAAGAAAAAATGCAGCATTATTTCCCTGTGTAAGGTACCCCTCCTGCGTAGATCACTGTTTTCTGTGGTCAGTTCTCACCCTTGTGGGGCGTTGCGTCCATAAGGCCACTTGGGCCAATGCCCCGGCTCCCAAAAATACTAGGTGTAAAAAAAACTCCAACCATTGTTCAGTTGGCATTTGAATATCCCTCCGTACACTGTACGGAGCATTTTTCACAAAGTTCAACAGCGACTCGCCTGATTTCTCTGGCTATGGATATTCAATATTCTAGTAGAGCATCCTTGGTGGTTCCTTCATATTAGCTCCATAGACCAAGCATGTTATTGGAATAAAGCGACAGTAGTCGATGTCCTGCAGTCGAAATCGAAACCTGGGCTCCTGAAACTGGCAGGGAGGTCCTGGGACCTTGTGTTACCATGGCAACTGAGAAAAGTGGCCCGTCCGGGCGTGCTCAGTCGAGTAAAAATGTTCGCCACACCCACTTTGGGACCTGTCTCCAGAATCTTATTTCCACCCCAAAATCGTTCCTTTTCACAATCGATTCGCTCCCTTCGATTCAATTTGCCATCTCGATACGAGATGCTTCATCCTCTTACAATTTGTTTTTCTTGCCTCGTGAATCACATCCGCTTTCTGTGTTGAGTCTGTTGTAGTTCTCAATTTGTTGCGTCAAATTTTGTGCGTTTTGCGTTCAGTCTGGTTCCGATGACAGATTTGTATTTGTGGTACCAACAGCTGTTTGTGGTCTTGTGGATTGATCGGCGTTTCAACACACAGATACCTACCTTCTAGTCAGTAGCTTCTTCACGTAGGTACCGGCCGAAGGGTCACTGTTTTGTTGTATTTTAGTTTACTATATTTTTGTATACATGAATTCGGTAGCCAATTGGCAGTAGAAACTGTCGACGTTTTTGTAGAACGATAGAGTGTTGATTAAAAGAGATAAGCTTGGCTGAATATCAGTAAATAAGGGAAGGGTGTTGTTGTCTTGCGGTATTTTGTAGACAGATCTGTTGGTTTTGTGTTCTGGTTTGGTGCCCCACCGTTTTCAGAGCCCACATCGCTACTGCTTCCTCCAGGAAAGTCCGAAATCGAGTAAATGCCACCGTAATCCGAGCACTTCATAGGGGTCCATCCATCTACGAGCTACACCCCAACTACCCACCGAAATATAGTGAACTCGGCCATTTATTCGCTAGAAACTTAGTACCGCAATTTCGCTTTGGGGCATGCGCATTGGCCGTACTAATGATCCGATCATTCCTGAAAATTTCAACATTTGAAGGATTTGAACTGAGAAAGTTATGCGTGTGGCAAGGAATTGCGGACACAGACGGATAGCCAGGCACCGAACCTAATTTGTTCAAGTTCCAAAACTACCTATCAAGAAAATTCGAAATAACTACCACTCTTCAAATGTCACGGAACAACCAACTCGATTTACACAGCCATGCTTGATTGTGATTAGCTCTTCCCTAGCAATGACATCTGGCCTGGATGTATACTTTACGATTTATGATTCTCACTCATGTTGACGAAGCGTTTCGGTTCAAACTGCAGGGCCTTACTGTGAACAAACATTGTACATCCAGCCTTACTGTGGCTGGATGTACATTGCTCCGGGTGGTCCGAAAAACCCCTCGCACGAGGCGGAAAACTCGTTTCCCACATATGTAAAATAAAATTCATTGATATGTGTATCCCTCCCGTTTGAACTTCAACGATTCTAGTGATCCCAGATCGAGCTGGACTACCATAGGCATACTTCACTGTCGTTTGTATCGAAACATTCAGTTTAATGTTTTACTACGAAAAGTAGGTTCCCTCCTTCGCATCATCACCATGAACCACCCTCCCGGACCAATATTGTTTTACGTTTCTTAGTTTTCACTCTGAGTTGCACTAGGCATCCTTTCCTTCAAACCAGGAGTTATGGAAACAGCTTTTGCGCATGCGCAGAACAGTGATGAAGACAAGGGTTTTTTAGAATTGAAATAAAATTGCATTGAAATACATAATCCGTCTGCTTTATTGGGATATACCTGTGTAAGTCGTCATTTCCAAGTTTAATTTTTCTTTATCACCCCTTTCAAGTGTCGTGAGCAATACTGGCCATTCGCCTGCTGAAACGGTTCTGGTGACGACATTGAGGACTGGTGGCAATGAATTTCCGCATAAAGCAACATCAAGACTTCATTTTGATTAGGCGACAGTTACCCACGTTATTTTCCATTGTTGGAGGTTTGTCTGCCATCTGACACTCGAGTTGACCGCTGACATACGCGGACGACTGCGGTTTCCACTTTCCAGAAGCTAATTAAGAATATTTTTGTGACGAGAAGACGTTGAGTGCAGATGGGGAGGCCATTGTTCAAGAAAACAACCACCGAAGAGCGGAACCGTTTGACCGCAAGTCGATTGGATCGGACGGTCCCTACCGGGCGAGGTGGCCGTGTGCGACCCCTCCAGTTTTCCATTGTGGCAAATCGTTGTCGACAGTAGAAAGTAAAGTAATTTTTTGCCAATTTCATTTCGACGATACAAGACGATACAACCTGTTGGTACTGGTGAGGGCTGCAATAAGGAAGCGGCAAACCTCAAAAATCGGTAGATCGGTGGTGTACGGAATGCGCCCAGGCCCCTACCATAGGAAAGAATTTCCAGGGAGTGACATAAAAGGTTGCCGATTCTGGCCAAACTTGACGTGGGGAAATAGTTGAACTGCGATTAAAGGTGGCATATGAACGGAAAAATACTTGAAAAAAAGAATAAAAGGAAAAAAAAAGGAAAGAAAGAAAACCGCGGCAAATTATTACACAACGGTTTATTAATAACCTGTATAGATGCCCCGTCTGCGTAGATCCCCCCCCCCTCCCTCCGGTTCTGAAAAATGTGCGGGATTCAATAATTTAACCATTAATAAATTATTTGTTGTTATTCATGAAGCATAACGTTCGTTCAAGATACAAAATTACCTGTCGACAAAATTCAAAACAGCCTTCATTCTTTAAATGAAATAATATCACAAAATAACCAACTCGGCTTCTTACATCCATCCGTGATTATAATCAGGTGTTCACTAGCAGTGTTATCTGGGCCGGATTTATACCGGTTCATTCACGATCATGTTGACGAAGCGTTCGGTGCAAACGAACGGCTGGACGTACAGTGGTCAATTTTAAAACGTTAAAAAACCCCAACCCCTTCTATTGAAAGTTTTTACGGCGATCTGAAAATTGCAACCCCTATTTTTCACCCCTTAGAGATGACCGTCGAATTACACTACATCGAATAAACTAGTTGTATAATTCGATGGAGGTGGCAGAGAGTAACGCCGTGCTTCCCGGACCAACTAGACCCCAGATGGAACCTGCGAACCAAATTTCACTAATTTTGGTTCATGGTAACTAAGGAAAGTGGGAAGTACGGTGTTCGGCGGGCGAACAGAATTTTTAAAAATTCTATTTCGGATTCTTCATACCTTGAAACGGAAACCATCAAATTTTGAGGTGGGGGGTAACAGTTATTGAAACCAAAAAGAACGGCCGCAACTATTTTTTTGCACTACTTACCGTTCTTACGTCATTCCTAAGTGAAAGATGCATTCTGTGACATATTTCTGTGGCACCTGACGGAAGAAACTCGTTTCCCATCGACTGTTTGGAGTATTCCCGTAGGAGTGAGTTACCATCATCACTTAAAAGGGTCATAAGGGGGGTTTTACAGCCCGAAGCGCTCAGTACACACTCCAACTGTAATTATCACAACACTACTATTGAAAATGGGAGGTAGTAAAGTAACAAAACCCACAGGGACGACAAGGAAGTACAGAAAAATCCAATGCATCCGGGAGAAATATGAAGACTACAAGAACGGCGACTTCACCCTTCTTGCACTTTTAAAAATTGGTTGTATGTGCCGCAAAACCAAGTAGAAACGCAAAACTGTAAGTAGACGAGACGAAATTTTGGTCACTATCGTACACAATCCACGAGATCATTTTCACTTAGGCGGCGTATTCCTATTGCTTGAAGATGCCCAAGCTTCCTGTTACATTCTCTGAAAATAGTAAACCAAAATGGTTTCATCAATATAATATAATCAAACGTAAAAATCGATCAAAATCTCTACGATGAGTTGGGGTTAGAAAATAGACCCCTTCGCTATATAGGTTACATAATCTCCCGTAGTATTGTTGTGCAGCGCACGGGTATCCATCAAGTGATCAATTTAGGTACACCTAAAATTAATCTGAAACGAATCATCACGGAGTGGTTTTTCGTTCTTCTCATAGCAAGGACACCAAAGTCCAATCAACAAGAAACGATCAGTATTGAGTTACTATTATTTAATTGTTTGCTCATTTATTTTAACTATTTATTTGTGTGGGTTTTTTTGCTAATGAGTATGCTAGTATATTATGTACCTATGCCATTTCATACTTCATTATTTCGTTCATAGAACCTTCCATCCTGTTCCGTATGAGTTCTGGCGACCCCTCGATTTTATTGTTTGGTCCTCCTGTGCCAGCCCTCCCCACTGACCATATTCGTCCGGGACCAATAAATCAATCTGCGAAGTGATTAGATTTGCCTTTATCGACCCGCCGTCACGGGTCAGGCGCATAGAGTAGGTCCATAGCTCTATGGTCTGACAGGGCTACAATAGACGATCTTCGATCCCTTATTTAGAGAGGGCCGAGAGGCGTTTTGGAGCGACCTATTCGAGCTGATCAAAGCCGAGTTTATTGCTCGCTAAACATATATTACCGAGGCCGGTTCGTTCGGTCATAAGGAAGATCTGTTAGGCGAAGTGGGTCCCGTTGAACAGCTGCTATTCTTAGGGCGGAGTAATATTATAATTGTGTACTAATGATTTGGTCCTTAGTTGAATTACCCGTGCATTGTACAGAATATTATTTGTTCTTATTTGATCGATTCACAGAAACGGGTAGTATACATTGGCCAAAATCAAATAGTGTTTAAATCTGTATTATTGAAATTATGATTTATGATCTTTGATTGTTTGCACATCCGAATCAGATGAAACTTGTATTGGGGGTAGCCCAAATACAAATCTGTAACGATAGGAATTTTATAAATGGACCCAGTTAGGGGGTAGTTACGGCCTTACCAGATTAGTTACAATTAACAAAACGTCCACGGAAAAAATACATCCCTACTTTTACCTTTTCACTTGGAATTCCGGTTTTCCTGAAGAAACGCCCAATTGTTATAAAATAATTAACTAAAAAGCTATATTATAAAGATTTTTTTAGATGATTATAAAAATTAGGTCTAGAGTGGCTAATTCATTTAGTAGTCATATTATCGTCATATTATTGAAACTGGGAGGGGTAGGAAAAACCTGGTTGTTGTCAAGAGTTTGTGTGTTCCCATTGGTGTGATGGGTTAGGCAATGGTGCATCAGTGATCCATCAAGTGTTCAAGTTTAGGAATTTTTTAAAGAGACTGCTGAAGAATTGTAATGTGCCTAGTGGTGGTTCAGGAGTGGTGGAGAAGTTAACATCACTTTTAGACTTGTTGGTATTTCGGTATAACCAGTTTGATTCCGGTGAGAGAGGTACAATTCAGTGTCAGGCAATGTACCAATTCTCTTCTTCTTCTCTGGTGTTCAGTCCGAGAATTGGTTTACAGCATCCCTCCAGATTTTTTTATCTTAAGCCATCCTCTTCATGTCTTCCTATAACCGTACGTTTACCATATTTGATGGCGTTTCATTTAAATGCCCAACAATTTTGGATGTTATCAATATCAATTTCCCGTGCAACGCGTTGCATTCTGCTGGTTGTTTTACACCGATAGTACAACGCTGGAACGACTCCAGCTGTTCGGTTTCCACCGAATAAATTGGAAGAGTTTAGTTTAGTACAGAGCTGTCAGTGGAGGGGGGAAAATAAGCAAGTTTCCATTGTTTTTGTTGTGCTAGAAGTCGGGGCTTATCAGGGATCCAATCCGTTTCCACCCTCATCTTGAACTCGGGTCGATAGAGGAGGAAATTTAAAGTTCGTTGCCTCAGCAACGCGGATAACAAAGCCCCTGGTGTAGCTACTTGAATAGGCCAGACACCGCGTTATCCTACGGAATCGTTCTGTCCCTCAATATCGACTCTTTGGATACTAAGTTCCCAAGTATGTTTAAGCTCTGTTTCTCGAATTCAGGATTCACTATTTTGTTCTGACTTAGGAGTTGAACAGGA